>VYZX01011224.1:17125-46435 GCA_013401335.1 Brachypteracias leptosomus | reverse complement strand
CTAGAGAGAGCACGCGGGCTTGGGGTTCAGCCTGCATGTGCAGACAGGAAGGGCAAAGATACAAGACAGGAGAGCACGGAGCTCTCAAACTCTGTTTCAGAGTCCCTGTAGCAGTGTAGGTGTATTTTCCTTTCATAGATATTGTCCTCTTGTTCAGTGGCCTTTCTCTTGAGATTTTATTTTGGGTGGCACTGAGTGACATGGACAGCTTTTTGTTTGCAATAGAAATGCATAAATACTGTCTCTTTTTTTTTTTTATGTCCTTTTAGATTAACAGAAAGCTATATGCTATGAAACTTACTGTTTTTTCAACTCTGGTACGAGCATAAACTACAGATCTAATATCACATTGGTACTCCTTAATGTAATGTATTTATTAACCAGTACCAATTTTGTTCCAGGTAATGCTTTAATTTGTGCACACTTTTACTGATATAAAACTCTTTTCTATTGTATCAATTGTGGGGATTTTAATCTCTTGGTGTTCCCATTTCTATATCTTTTTAATCTGCATTTATATTGTAGGCTAGTATCTGTGTATTATCAAATGCTGTATTTCAAACTGGGAGACAGGACATATAGTTAAAGGCAAGAAGCACAGTGTTCTTTATTTACCACACTGTATTTGGATTCTTAATCCTTTAAGACCAGTTACTTCTGGATAGTAACTCTCTTGGACCTATGACATATACTTTCATCTGAGTGAAGCAATTCACAAACATATAGAAAAAAAAAGAGAAAGAGAAAGCAAATATGTTCATTGCTGCAAGGAGATTCAACTAGGTACAAAGGTGATGTCAGATCAGAATTTGAATTTATGCCTAAAATTATAAATAGTACAATATGAAGTTGAAGTTTAGTACTTGCCACAGAAACAGGACTCAGAATTGGTGAAGGTCTGTATCAGGATTTGCCTCTTCCAAAGTTAAAGCTGCTTTAATTTAGTTCAGGGTTTGGGCTTCTGCTCACTTTATGCCTTTTTTAGCTTTAAACCTTTTTTAGCAAGGTTTTAATTCATCAGTGTAATGAAATGTAAAAAAATCTTAAGATTACTTAGTCAGACCAGTTATCCTCATGGTATTCAGTCCCCTGAGCTGGAAGACAGGGATGGAGACCAGAATAATCCCCTCATAATCCAGGAAGTGGTAGTAAATGACCTGCTAAGCCAATTGGACACACACAAGTCTATGGGGCCAGATGAGATTCACCTGAGAGAGCTGGCAAAGGAACTTGTCAAGCCGCTCTTCATCATTTATCAGCAATCCTGGTTAACAGGGGAGATCCCAGACAACTGGAGGCTTGCCAATGTGACACCCATCTACAGGAAAGGCAGGAAGGAGGATCTGGGGGACTACAGGCCTGTCAGTCTGACCTCAGAACTGGAGATCCTGAGTTACTCACATGGCACAAGCAAGACAACCCGGGGATCAGGTACAGCCAGCGTGGGTTCATGAAGAGCAGGTCCTGTTTGACCAACCTGTTCTCCTTTTATGACCAGGTAACCTGCCTAGTGGGTAAGGGCAAGGAGGTTGACATTATTTGCCTGGACTTCAGAAAGGCATTTGACACCAACTCGCACAGCATCCTGTTCAACAAGCTGACAGCTCATGGCACAGACAGGTGGACTCTTCACTGGGTTAAAAACTGGCTGGATGGCTGTGCCCAGAGAGTTGTGATGAATGGAGTTAAATCCAGTTGGCAACTGGTCACAGGGGGATCCCCCAGGGCTCAGTTCTGGGGACGGTCTTGTTTAATATCTCTATCAATGATCTGGATGAGGGGATTGAGTGCTCCCTCAGTAATTTTGCAGATGATACAAAATTAAGCGGGAATGTTGATCTGCTGGAGGGTAGGAAGGTTCTACAGAGGGATCTGGACAGGCTGGAGCGATGGGCTGAAGTCCATTCTACGAAATTTAACAAGGCCAAGTGCTGGGTCCTGCACTTTGGTCACAACACCCCCCTGCAACGCTACAGGCTTGGGGAAGAGTGGCTGGAGAGCTGCCTGGTGGAAAAGGACCTGGGGGTGTTGGCTGATAGCCGACAGAATATGAACCAGCAGTGTGCCCAGGTGGCCAAGAAGGCCAACAGCATGCTGGCCTGTATCAGGAATAGTGTATTCAGCAGGGATAAGGAAAGGAAGTGATTGTGCCCCTGTACTCAGCACTCATGAGACCACACCTCGAATACTGTGTCCAGTTTTGGACACCACAGTATAAGAAGGACATTGAGATGCTGGAGCGGGTGCAGAGAAGGGCAATGAAGCTGGCGAGGTCTCTGAAAAACATGTCTTATGAGAAGTGTCTGAGGGAACTGAGACTGTTTAGCTTGGAGAAGAGGAGGCTGAGAGGAGACCTCATTGCCCTCTACAACTACCTAAAAGGAGGTTGTAGTGAGACTGGTGTTGATCTCTTCTCCCAAGTAACTAATAACAGGACAAAAGACTGGTCTCAAGTTGCACCAGGGGAGGTTTAGATTGGACATTAGGAAGAAATTCTTTACTGAAAGAGTGGTTAGGCATTGGAACAGGCTGCCCAGGGTGGTAGTGGAGTCACCATACCTGGAGGTGTTCAAAAAACGAGTAGATGTAGCAGTTCAGAACATGGTCTAGTGGTCATGGAGGTGTTGGGATGAAGGTTGGTCTTGATGATCCTAGAGGTCTTTTCCGATCTTTATGATTCTATGATTCTGTGATTCTATTTGCAGAATATACATTATTAACTGATGTTTGCTGATCTGCATCATGCTCAAATCATGATTTAATCTCTGATCAGCTAGTAAACACCAAGGCAATTGATAACTTTTCATTGAGAAAGGGAAAATGGGTTTTCTTTTATTTTGAAATATAATTGTTTTTTATGAAATGTCAACAGGTATTCTCAGGAGAGCTGATGACAGAGGGCAGAGGAGATTTCACAGCTACATTTAATCTTCCATGAAAGTTTGGCCACTTAATAGCCAGTTCAGAATACTTTAGCAGGCTCACTGCTCTGACAAGTGTACCCTGATTTTTCTGCTATCTGTAAGAGACAGCCCATAGACATGAGACAAGTCAATCTAGACAGAACAGTAAATCAGTAGAAATATGATAGCCATTTATTCAGTATGCAGAGAGAATACATTTAACTGCAAAAAACTACACATATTGGGTTTTTTCATATTAATTTTTGACAGACATGTCTGATAAGTATAAATCATCCTTTTTCTTAGTTTAATAAAACCTCAAGAAACAGCATGTTTTTAATAACATGAAGACATTCACTTGGTAGTATGGTAATAACTTTTCAGATGGAATGACTTGGCATTTACATAACTACACAATGTGTCTGTAAACAAATTTGAAAAGTAAGTTTACTTCTGTAATGTTCATTCGCTTTACATGGGCCAGTATTTACAAAGTAGAATATGTAAGTATGCTTAACTTGTTAAAACTTCCTAAATAAAGAAAAAATAACTGTCAAATAAGCAGATGCTTACTGTAAGCTTTAAAAACTATTTATTCAGTTGGTAGTTGTGATGTCAAGTATCAGTATTAGAACATTGGAATACAGAAGTCTTTAATACAGTTCATTATTCTAGAAAGCTGGAACTAACTAATTCGTCTTCCCAATGGCCCCCAGGTACATCTTTCAACTAGTAAACTCTCTTCTCCTAAAGCCCCCTAATACACTTTTTATTTCTGATGTCACTTTCCCACCCTTCAAGGCACATAAAGTGGCATGTGTCTTTGCAGCAATATAAACTTTATTTCTGCTCATGCCTTTTGGAATAGTTTACTTAATATAACAAACTGGTTATATTTAGTGTCTTTCCTGTGATTTCAGTTTGTTGCAATACAGTGTTTGTACAGTGTTTGTAGGTGATAAAGTCAGACTTCTTTGCAAGTGATAGACTAGAAAATGTTTGGAAATAAATATTTTCACTTTATCATATGACAAGTATGTCCATATTGCTTAGAGCATTTTAGAACAGCAAAGTCTTTCAAGTAAAGAGGAATTAAAGTCTGTCAATTAACTTATCTTGGGTTTATCACAGTGTTGCAAAGATCATGCATTTTCTTCTGCATTATTGATTCCTTACTATTTGCCCTGTTAATTTCTTTTAAAGCCACTACATTGTCAACAATATTGTATGACAAGTCATATGCCAATAGTATCTTGCCAAATTTAAAAGTCATTTTAGTAATCAGTTTCTTGCGGGAATTGTAAAAAAAAAAATAAAAAATTCATTTTGAGTCAACAGGGCAGACATAAATAGTTGACAAACTACTTGTTTTGGCAAAGAGAATGGCAAAAACCTCATCATAATTTCTTCTACAAGTTTTTTCAACTAAGATGGGCCTTCAGTAGTATTATGCCATGCTAGGAAATCTCTCTATACAGTTTACAAATTCAGTAAAATCAGACATCCAAACAGATGAAAATGAAAATTATGTTTGCTGTAGCCTTTTCCAGTCACCAAGTGGATGTTTATCAGCAAATACCTATTTTAGGCTGGAAAGATTTAATTACTTTAAATATGATGGCAATATCTGATGCAAGACTTTGTTGTCTTCTACAGCTAAATAAGTTGAATATGAATGGACTTGACAGTGTATATTACAAAACACCTTATGGTCTGGAGACTGGGTGTCACCCTAACAACCAGATGATATTTCCTTAATTAAGTCTAATTTTTTTTCCTATATCATCCCAAGAGGATTCTGCAAACTCTGTGAATTAATGGTCTGGCAAATGCATGTCATTCTCTGCTCTAGGTAACAGTTAGCTTCAGACACATTAAGCTGTCTTAGGAAAGCTGCAAATACTTTCGTTTTTTCCCCAACTTCTTTTCTTAACATGTTAAATGTTATATATATGGGACTAGAATGCATGTGTTTTCTATTTAAAAATAATATGTTTAGTGTCTCTGAGCAAATTTTTTGTCCTTGATATATTTTCTCTCCAGGCCATATTTTTTTTAAATAGTTTCTTTGCAAAACTTGTCTTGCTTACTTATTTACTGAAAGACATTTGCTATCTAATTTTTCCACTGTGTGTCTGGTACTTGTGTTTGCTACACTAAATCATAAGACTTCTTTCACTGCTCTCCTTCTTCATTTCCACGTTCCTGAATTTATACACAGGAATAGCTATCAGTCTATCACATCTGTAATCACAGCAAGTTCTTCCAACCATACCTTTGCAATAAACATCTTTGCAAAGAAAGCTTGCTATTTTAAGGCTTAGGGGCATCCTAAATTAATTGCAGCCACTACTATTGTCAGTGTGGGGCTACATGAAGCTGTGGTGCAGATGTGACACTCTGCTTACCCCATCACAAGTGGGAGCTCTCCTTGGCTGTCACAGAAAGCCCTGAGGCAATTCTCCATCTCTAAGCCAAAGGAGAATACTGCTCATGGAGGAAACTGAGAACTGTTTATCATTGACAAATTTGATTTGAGCATTTATGGTTTGGTACAGTAATAAAGCTGTTTTGTGGTGTGGATCATGCTGAGCTTAAAGCTTACAATTTCTTATCATAACCAAAAAATGAAAGTGAACGTCCAAACCCCAAGACCTCATCTGTCTGTGTGATGTTCCAGGCCACTGATTTTGAACATACAGCAAGAACATCATTTTCCTTGGGCATGGTGCTACTTCAGACTCTTGCACTGAATCTACTCTGCAGGGATTGACAAATGTGTTAAGTGAATGTGTGCCCCACAGATTTGCTTTCAGACTCTTTCAGTAAAAGGGTAGATTTTTTTCAGCAAAAAGAAAGAAGCAACATGAAAGAGAAGAATGTCATGTAAGGAAGAAATAATTTTTATTTTGAATAAAGTATTAACTCTACTATGCTGAAAGAAGTTTTGTGGTGAAAGTTTGTGACTACCTTGATTTGTAAGGACCTGTGCCAACAAAGAGAAGGTTGGCACTGTGGTAGTTCATCACAGAATCATAGAATGGCTTGGGTTCAAAGGGACCTTAAAGATCATCTTGTTCCAACCACCCTGCTATGGGCAGGGACACCTCCCACTAGACCAAGTTGTTCAAAGCCACATCCAACCTAGTCTTGAACACATCTAGTGATGGGGCAAGCACAGCCTCTATGGGTAGCCTATTTCAGAGCCTCACCACCTTTGAGTTAAAAACTTCTTCCTTACATCTAATATAAATCTACCCTCTTTCAGTTTAAATCCATTGCTCCTTAACCTATCACTACATGCTCTTGTAAAAAGTCCCTCCCCAGCTTTCTTGTAGGCCCCAGGACTGGTAAGACTGTAGGACAGGTCTCTTGTGGAAAACAGTGATGAGTGGTGTTCCGCAGGGATCAGTACTGGGACTGGTGCTATTTAACATCTTTGCTAGTGATGGACAGTGGGATCAAGTGCACCCTCAGCAAGTTTGCGGATGACACCGAGCTGTGTGGTGTGGTCAACATGCTGGAGGGAAGGGATGCCATCCAGAGGGACCTTGACAGGCTTGAGAGGTGGGCCCATGCCAACCTCATGAAGGTCAGCAAGGCCAAGTGAAAGGTCCTGCACCTGGATTGGGGCAATCGGACATACACTTAAGAGCAGGTGTGGTGTGGTGTTTGGTACTAGTTTTTTTTTAAAATTCCTTTTTATAAGTGGATTTTATTAGTAATTTCAATGGAAAAAAAATGACAGTTTTCCTTTTTTTTAAACAAATGCATTCATTCACATTTTCTATGCTTTGTAGCAGATGTAATGTTGTGACTGTGCAAATTTATAATGTGTGCATGCAAACATACATATGCACAAAGTAGAGCTATTATTTCATATGAAGAAATAGCTGGAAATACCTCCTTATTTCACTATCTGCAAGGAAAAGAGCAGACCTTCTCTAACCAACACAGGAAATAGCATTTTACAACATAGAACTGAAGAGAATCAACTCTTCACTAAGACATGAGGTTACCAACATGGGACCATGGGGAGTGAGAGCAAAAACGAAGGAATATAAATGGCAAAGAAGCTTTCTCCAAAGCTCCTCTGGCAAAGTGAAAGGTTCATTTTTGTTCAAAGTTTTGTTCTTGCTTTAGTTCATGCACTGTTTGTTATTTATGGCTTTGTTTTTCATGCAGAGAAGAAAAATGCTTTTAAATGCAGTGTATGTTTTTTAAATGGGTGTCACTACCAAACTCACTGTCAGTAGCTAGTCTTACTTAATCAGCTATAAAATGTCTTGAGTAAGTGTTCTTAATTGAGACTGGAAAAATCCAAGATAATAATCATAATAGGTTGAAAAACTCAGAGACTGGGTATTAGAACTCAGAGAAAATTTGGGACATATGTGTTCTGTCTGTAAGATTTTTCTATATAGGATATGGAAAAATAGAAATGACAGGCATTTTGCAATGTACAGTAGCATTCATCATAGGAAGAACATATGCATTTGTCAGAAGCAATGAACTAAAAAATGACACTTAATTGGAACTGACATAAAACGGCCTCATTAGTAGTACAAATAATATATGTGTGTAGCTTGGTTGTCAATAGGAACAAAATGTATTTCCTCTGACAGATATATTAGTCTCTTTTAAGATTCATGTCAAGTTTTCAGCCAGGTTCACTCATTTAGAGAATGTTGCTTTTTTTTTTTTTTTTTTTNNTTTTTTTTTTTTAAGTGAAATGTTGAAGTGTAAATGATGTGTTTGTAGGGTGCTGTGATAACACCAACAATGGACCACACTATGTCAATGCAGCCAGCAAGCATGATGGGCCCTCTGACCCAACAGATGAACCACCTTTCCTTGGGCACAACAGGAACGGTAAGATCATGGATTATACTATTTACTTTTTAGTTTGCAAAACATTTATTGCTTACTGAGTTTCTCAAGGTAATTTATTACTCTTGGGTTTTCAGCGCTTCACCTTTTTGCAGTTTAATATTGCTGTGGTTTACTTTATTTTTTCTCATGTCCAGAGGTGTCTATCCAAGTCTGGGCAAACATATCAAGGTACCTTTCATCATGATCCAAACATGATGTAGTACACAAACAATATCCTTATATCACCATGTCACGCAAACTTGCATCTACAGGCATGTTTCTAAAGCCATTGTACAGTCAGGATTAGGTACTGTAGAACAGAAATGACAAAGTAGTATGAGTAGTGAAACAGTAGGTCAACAAAGCCTACTCTGTACGTAGCAGGAATTATTTGTACTAATTCTCATGTAAATATGGAAGTGCTCCTCTATCAGTTTGGTTTTTAATCATAAATTATTTGCTTGTCAATCTAGAAAGTGGGAAATTGGAGTTCTGGCTTCATGGTAGGATCCACTGCTGCCTTCTAAACCATAGCAGACAGCCATACATAGTTTGCTTCAGGTTCAGAAATGTGATTTTGAATCAAGGTCAGCTGTGTTTCCAGTATTTTATATTTAAACATGCATATTTCAACAATTATTTTCTCTTCAAGCTGTATAAGTCAGATTCAATTAACTCCTCCAGAGTCAAAGACAGACAAAAAATACTCCTAATTAAATTAAAACTCTCTGAAAAGTTCCTAAAATACAACAATCTACACACAATATGTGCTGGTTTGATATGTGAATGTGTGCATACTGCAAATATATGTTTATTTTTTTAAAAATGCATTACATTTTTATGTTTTTAGCACACACTCTTTATGTAATAATTATGTGAATGATCTATTTTTTTTTATATTTCACCACTCTACTACTTGACTAATCTATGGGAACAGTTTTCCAACTTATGTTTTTTAAATTGAGTAAGGTACTGAGTAATGTTGCATCTGTACAAAGTTATTTAACCCACTGCATTGGGTCTTCTCTTCCTGATCCTCCTCTCTTCCTTTCCTTTTTTCTTATCTGTTGAATGTAATTCTAACTCCATTGTCTTTTCCCCAGTCTTTAAAGAAACTCTGTTAAGATGTGAGATTTTCATATCTGTTTCTAAACAAAACCTAAATATGACCACTTATTGTTTATTCCTCTTATTTTAAATGTTTCATTCAACAATTAAAATAAATAGGAACTATATCTCAAAGTTAACATTAACATTTTTCCCCTCTGAAGACATGAAATCACAGGAAATACTAGGACTAGTGAGAATTTCTGCATGTGTGATTACAGTGATTCAAAAGCATTTTTAAAAATTAAGAAAAGGAAGTGGAAAATGAATTCTGGTTGTGCTGCTGGGCAGCTCCTATGAACTTTTCCTTCTGTCATTTTCATTTCCATGACTCTTACAGACATTGTCTTCTGCACTCATTTTCACACAATCTTAATGCAAACTATAGAACTCCCAGCTTATGTTCTCTTCTGACTTGAGACCACTATTACAATGTGCAGAGTAACAAATCCATTTGGGGAGGCAGAGGAAAGATTCTGAAAGCAGTGGGTGATCTAGTGGGTGATAATAAGATCCTGAATTTATTTTACTGCAACTGAAAGAAAATCTTTCCTTCATTTTCTTAGTCCTTTACACAGTCTTATCTATCAAAGTCACAGCATTCCCTGGTAAGTTTTTGAAATACATTCAGAGAAATACTATATAGGTTTATGTTTACTATCTTTAAAACTCCTAACTTCTTTACAGAAAACTTATAAATCAAGAAAGAATAAATGTTTGATGAATATTACAATATCCATAGGGTTTTCATAAATCTCAAATGACACCCTATGTTATCATATATAGGATTTCTCTTTGATAAAAACACCATCAGCACCATACTCAAAGTCCTCATCCAAGCAGGAAGACCATGGAGGTCATGGGGAATGAAGGAATTAAAGGGAGAACTTCAGGATTTGCACTGACAGTAGCAGTTTTGTTGAAAGTATCCATCCTGACTTGAAATTGAATCTTCCTACTGTGTTCAGTTACAGAAAAAAATATGTGGGAAATGGACAACCTATTTAGAGATATGATTTATTTAGAGATATTTTTGCTTCATTTTTTCTCGTCTAAATTTCAGTCCAGAAAGAGAGGCATTGAGAGCATAAAGCCATGACTAATTGATCCAAGTCCAAACCATGCTACTGTGAGTACTTCAGCAGGACTATGTTTTATGGGAGGTATAAGACATAAACCATACATTTCTGTTATAGATATATTTTTTAAATTTTATTCTTAAAACTGTGCAACGGGGTGCTATAAAGAGCCACCAGCTATCTTTCAAGAAACCAGCCAGATTTTTTTAAGCGAACAAGCCAAAAAGGCACAAACAATTCTGCTCAGTGTTGGCTGTAGCTCTGTCCCAATTTATTTTAAAATCTTGCAGTATGCAAAGCAGCTTTTATTAAGAGGCTTTCATACATTCACTTCTTTAGACAAACCATTTTGCTAATTAACATAATATATTATTCAGCCAAAACAGACCTCTGTGGTCACTTAAGTGAGAGCTGACTTCAAACCCATTTCCAAACTTGTCCAATTCAGGATAAATGCCGGGTTTCTAAGACATTGCTTCCATAGAAAATCTATTCTCTAATGAGAAAGATAGAGAAATAGCTTATGGGCCTATGCATGCCTCGTATCTTGTGGCAAGTGCTCTGCCTTTTGATGCTTTCTAAAAGAGTAAAATACTCAGTCCAGGCTGGAGTCATTCCAGGGGGGAGACCCTTCACAAAGGAGCTCTTTTCACAAAGGGTAACTTCGTTGAGGACCTTTTTACCTGAGTAAAAGCAGCCTCTGCCAGTTCCTGCCTTGACACCAAAAACTGGATTTGAGTTTTGATTTCTCAGCGCTGAAGCAAACATTAAAACTCCATGGGAATTTGAGGGGCAGCTGCCACCATCCCTGCCTGCACTTGATTATTTAGTTGCTGGCCCAGGGGGAGCATTTCTGGCTAAGTGCTGGCAGGGCTGCTCACTTCCAGCTGGTTGCATCCAGTTCAGCAGCCAAAACAGAGCAGTTTTCCTACAGCCCCACTCACAATCAGCTGCCTTCCCCCTGTGCTATGGGAAGTCAGTTACTAATCAAAAAAACACAAATACTTTTGTTCAGAAATACATTTTCCATGAATTGGAACAAGAAGTTTTCTTTCTCTCCAAAACCCCCAAAGAATGTGTATTTTATTTTATATCTTTTTTAACATTCTTAATTTTTATCTATTATTGAATTGTCTGCATAAAATCAGACATTTCTGCCACACTAAGCACTCCTTATTCAGGAGGATGCACTGAGTCTATCAGGATGTCAGGCAAAGTGAAAAGCTGCAAATCCATCTTTATTTGATTTCACTACTCCCCTCATGAAATCATACAGCTGCAGCAAATATCCCAGGCCAAAGGAAGGTGTGGGGCACTGGGCAAAGAGAGCAAGTACTCATTTGCAGTTTGTGGGAACTTGACCCTATGTTGCTGATCTGTGAGAGAATTTCATACAGCATTTACATCTCCCAGTTACTGTGCTTTGTGCTTCATCCACCAAGAACATAATTCCTTCCTGTCTTTATGAAAATCAAATTGATTTCTGCCAGTGAAAAAACAGTGTATGATACTGATGAATATAGAGACAAGTGTGTTGCTCTGATCATCTCTTCAGATATGCCTGAAGTCTGGAATTAAATGGAGCATCTACCAAAGGGGCAATTTCTACCACATTTAAATGTATTTTTCATACATACCTCTTTACCCAAGAAGAGCAGAAAGCATTTACATGGGTGTGCTGGCTGTAGGCAAATATGTAAAGAAAGCCCAAGTGTAAATTATTTCAAGATTACAGCAGAAAGGTGATAAATCTGAATATTCTGATTAAGGCTGACAATGCAGCCTCAACTCCTACAATTGTATTAAAATGAAATTTTAATGCCAGGAGGCATAATGTGAAGACAGACAACTGGTTTTAACCTTGAAATTTTTATTTTGTTTACTAGTTTATTATTATCTGTTACAGTAAGTCTTGTTTTTCCTGTGTAATATTCATCTACAATTAGGTCTGCTATTAAAAAAAGTACCACAGAGGGAGAATAAAGTCTGTAAGGGTAGAATTGAAAGAGCAGCATTAGTGTGTGTTTAATAATGTATAGAGGCTGGAATTGTTCCATCATCAGCCTGTCATTCAAAATGTTTCAAATACAGCCATTGATCTGACATCTGTTTTGTGGTTTAATAAAGTTGTGATTGATGCCTGAGTGGATATACTACAAAAACCTTTAGAAATACAAAAACTGAGCAATCTAATCACTACTTTCAGGCCCTGTTGCTCGGCTCCCTTTAACTGTGGCACTTCTATGTTTGGCCATCAGCAGCAATAATCCACCTCTTCAGTGGGAAGATTTGCTCTATTCTTTTTCCTCTTCTGCTCTTTCCTGAAGGAAGTTTTCTGTTCTTCACTTTCTTGGTCTGGGTTTCTCTCCTTCCCTGCTGTTAACATCCATTTCAGATACTGCTTGGATTCCAGTTTCATCCAACAGACTAAGACAGCCTTTATTAGTCCTCATTGGCAGAAGGGTAATTCCAGCTTTTTCCCCTCTCTTTTGGGAGTGCCTTACCATTGGCTTGTTTAATCTCAGACCTTTGAGGACCACACCAATGGGAGAGAGAATAGAAGCCAGGTTTTCTACTAAAACTGCTAGCTCGAATCTTCTGCTTAATTGTTCTTAACACTTACAGATGGTTCACTCAGCTTTCAGTTTCTGATTTAGAATCATAATGGACAACTCAGAAAATAAGGTCTCCATTGCACTTTTTAAAAACAAAACAAAACCCAACCTTTAAAAATTGTTGAATTATTCCAGATACCTCTGTATTAAAAATGCAGGCAGAATAACTGCATTGACGTAACATGGGGTTCTGTTGAAACTGCAGACCACTCTAACTCAGCAGCTTTTCTGGTTATAGTATCGCCAGAAATCTCTCAATGGAATAACAGGCTTGTTATGTGGGTACACCAGTCTTATCTTTCACTTTGTTAGCTCTTTTTGTTGCAAGTGGAGCTCGATGATATCTCCAGAACCCTTCAATGGAATAACAAGCTTGTTATAAGGTTTTTATCTTTTATTTCCTTTGGATACTTTGTGGTCACCAGTGGTTTAAAATGTCACCTAAAGGCCTCAACAGAATAACTGCTTTGTTAGATAGGGTTGTTTTTTTCATGTTTAATCTGCAATTCTATTTGCACATACTACAGCTACATGAAGCTGAAACATCATCACATTCCCCTGATGTTCAGATACTCGTTCAAAAAGCACTCTCTTATTCTAATTGTGTGTCGCAAGGTCCCTGGAGAGTTGCAAGAGCAAAGTTTCTTTGCAGTCTTGTGCCTTTCATGTTATCAGGTGTTAATCTTAAAGCTCTTTTATATTATTTATTGACTGACTGTTTCAATTGCTGTTTGTGTGGAAAATATAGGACTGAGTGCATTGCAAATGATATTAGCTTAGTTTAGGATGAAACTAAGATCATCCTTGTCCATTTAGTCAGCCAAGGTCCAAAGCAAATGCAAGTAATTAACAGTATGGAACTGACTGGAGCAAAGATCCATTTAAGTTATTCTGGTTGCAAAGAAGAATAGCATAAGTTCTCACAAGATTTATAAAAAGCAAATAACTCCTCCTGAACCTTCCTTACTAAGCAGCCTCTTGAAAGGCAGCTCCAATTTACCTGATACATAATTTGAAATAAAAAAGGGGCACTGAATGCAACTGAAAAGCACCAGTTTCCAAGCAGTCAAGAAAGAGCACATAACTTTTTGATGAAGCATTTAATCAATTTCAGAATTTGCAGACACTAAATATTATTGAGACAAATAGATTAGCAACCTTAAAAAACAGATTAATGTTTCTATAAGGAAGCATTTGCACGTGCAAGAGCAGGGTGGAAAAATATTTCACAGTATAGGCTAAACACCTGGTAGGATAAAAAAAGAAAGTTGTGATCCTTTCCCTTTTTGGACCATCTTGAAGTCCCAGATAGTTGTAAGAAGGGGGCTCCTCATATAGAGGAGGCTCTTTCTGTCAAGTGTCTCAGCATGGATTCCACAGTCTACATTTGACCATAGCTGTGCTTAGATGATATTTTTGAATGAACAGAGTTTATAAAATCCCATTTCCATAGTGTTCCACCTTCTCTTCTGAACTCAGTTTTACTTTCCTACCATTTTTTGGTAGTGGCTTACTGTTTGCCTTTATGTGCAAGTGTGCCTACCTTCAAAGCTACTGTCTGCCATAGACAGAGAAGAGGAACGTAGGGGAGAATAAACACAGGTGGAGGAAATTCCATTTTCAGTTCAACCTGCCCTTCATATGATCTCAGCATGTCAGTACCTTTTATTCTGTGTTAAATTTTACCTTCACAGGACACTTCCACAAACGAAAAAGTGCTTTTGTTGAGAACTCCTTACTCCTCTTTGAGGTGTCAGCTACTGATTCAAAGCAACATTAGCCCAGATTCCCTTTCAAGAGAAGGATTCAACTCCCTCATTGTGGTGATAGAAAATTGAATAAACACAAAGCAACAGTGATGGATCAGCAAAGCAAAAAGTATCAGCCAGAAGAGCCTTAACTAATATAACTTCATTTTCATCATCAGAGAAATGTCATTCATATAATTGATTTGCAGCTGACTTCACAGACCTGTGAATTGGAACATTTAGAGGCTTGTTTCTCATATATTTTTCTTACATATGACTGCTGCAGTTCTATTTTGCGATTTCTAGAAGTGCTACCTGGTGATACTTTGAAAGACAAAGGGAATGTGATTCAAAGCCACCCCTTCCAAAGCATGTTTGTTATTTAGTGATAGCCATGCATTGCATATAAAATTAACTTCTTTATTTTGCAATAGTGAATAGAAACTGAAAGCCATGAAACTTATAACATCTGGCATATAGTTAGTGATCTGCAGAGTATCCTCCCACAAAAAGCTCACCTTCAGCCCGACTCCCAGAAATTTTTGCTCATATGTCTGCTAGAGATGAGCCAAGATTGTGAACTCATGTTGCTAGCTACTTGTAGATCATTTCCTTAAAAACTTTGAATGTTAAGAGGAAAAAAGCATATATTCATGCATGTTCATGTGAAATTGTGCTGATGCTACAAGTAACAGGGCAGTTTTAAGGGAGAGATGGTTGGTTTAGTTTGATTTCATTTAACTTTAGTGATTTGTATAAGTTTTAGCTAAAAGAAGGTCATTATTTAACAGATGGGGGAGTGGAAGAGATGAACAAATAATAAGTTTAAAAGCACTGAAAATAACTCAGTGAAAGGTGGGAAACAAAAGTACTTTAAATATCATGTCTGTAATGTGTATTTTTTTGATGTTTCACTTTTGTAAATGTGTTTTCCATTCTGCAATCAAGAATGTAACTTTGCCTTATTAGAATTAAACTTTTTACTGTCCTGCCTGTGTTTAAAGTAGATTCTGACAGAAATGATGAATATGGCTTTTCAGAGGAGTAATGAATCCAAATCATTGGTGCAGACAAACTCTGTGGCACCTCTGTAATCCAAGACAGGTTTAAGGATCTTAGAGGGAGTTTTTGTCAACCTGTGGTCACCTGAAAGCAAGAAATGTCTCCCAGAGATGGTGCTTCCACAGCTCTTCTCTAACAAGAGCTGGGAAACAATCCTGTGGTCATGACTCCCCATGAAGAATGTCTAGTTTCTGCTGAGCAATGTTTCAGTCCTTCACACAATATCAGTTCTAAGGTAAAGTATTTTAATTGTATCAACTTCAATCACAGATGTTGTAAACAGTAACTGAAAGAAAAGGGCATGAAGGTGTTAAGCAACAGTATCTTATAAGATAATGTAGGTATTATCTGCTGGAGGGTAGGAAGGCTCTGCAAAGGGATCTGGACAGGCTGGATCAATGGGCTGAGGCCAATTGTATGAGGTTTAACAAGGACAGGTGCTGGGTACTGCACTTTGGTCACAACAACCCTCAGCCATGCTACAGGCTTGGGGAAGAGTGGCTGGAGAGCTGCCTGGGGGAAAAGGACCTGGGGGTACTGGTAGACAGCTGGCTGAACACGAACCAGCAGTGTGCCCAGGTGGCCAAGAAGGCCAACAGCATCCTGGCCTGTATCAGAAATGGTATGACCAGCAGGAGTAGGGAGGTGATCGTGTGCCTGTACTCGACACCCATGAGACCACACCTTGAGCACCATGTCCAGTTTTGGACACCACAGTATAAGAAGGACATTGAGATGCTGCAGTGGGTGCAGAGAAGGGCAACGAAGCTAGTGAGGTCTCTGAAAAACATGTCTTATGAGGAGTGTCTGAGGGAACTGAGACTGTTTAGCTTGGAGAAGAGGAGGCTGAGAGGAGACCTCATTGCCCTCTACAACTACCTAAAAGGAGGTTGTAGTGAGACTGGTGTTGATCTTTTCTCCCAAGTAACTAATAACAGGACAAAAGACAATGGTCTCAAGTTGCACCAGGGGAGGTTTAGATTGGACATTAGGAAGAAATTCTTTACTGAAAGAGTGGTTAGGCATTGGAACAGGCTGCCCAGGGTGGTAGTGGAGTCACCATACCTGGAGGTATTAAGAAACCAAGTAGATGTGGGGCTTTGAGACATGGTCTAAGGATCAGGGAGATGTTGGACAAAGGTTGGACTTGATGATCCTAGAGGTCCTTTCCAACCTTTATGATTCTCTGATTCTATATGAAGGGCATCCACGGAAAGAAGGAGATGGTTTTAATGGTGCTAACAATATAAATAGGGAAAGCATAATTGGAATACCTTGCAGAAATTGGTATTATATTAAGAACTAGGCTGGTGTTTGAAATGAGTCCTGGAAACGTCACAGTTTGGGACTTCTAGAATGCAACTGGGACAAACACCTTATGATCGGCAGGAGGGCCTTTCAGTTGTCGACACAAAAAGAGGCCAATGTTCTAACAGCCTTTTCTCATCTGCAGCCTCTGTTTTTCATTGTGTAGAAATGTTGTTTCAGTTCTAAACAAGTAATAATAATTTAATTTTTATTTTCTGTTCATTTAAGTCATGAGAATTCAGGAAACTATAAAAACTTTTTTAAGTGTTTACTAAACATAGTGTACCAAGACTCAGAAAAGAGCTGTACATCAAGACATTTCATTTACTATGTCAGAAGTTTACAGGATCAAAAAATAAACATATGTTGCAAGTGACCATTCATGGTATTCACTTAGAAAAAAAACCATTTGGGACCAAGAGTTAAGACTGACTCATTTTGATATGTGTTTTAAGTACATTAAGTATACTAATTGCTCTGCTTGCTTTGGGCTTTTTTTTTTTTTTTTTTCTGTAGGATGGATATATTCAGTTAAGCAAATTGTTTCCACTGTGATCAGCAACCCTTGTATTACGTTGCCAGTGATTTCTCATAGGGAAAACTTCACTTCCAGGGGCACTGGGACTTCACAGAAACACTAGAATATAGATCCTGCAGTGTTTCTGAAGGTGGCACATTGTTACATTATTGAAAACACATACAGTGGAATTCAAAGTGAATTTAATTTGAAGGATGTTTAGTATTTTCCCTATTTTAATCACATTGACAGAAATAATATAACTTGTGTGTTAGGCTAAGGCCTGGACCTGAAGATGTTCACAAAAATAATATTCCACTGAATTTCTCCACCTCTTCTTATAGCATATCCAACTGAACTTCAGTGCACAGTGAATTTCACAGCTAATCCACATGGCTTATCAGATGCTTTGGCAAGCTGGTAGCCGAAAGGTTTAAACTTCTTCTATGACAAATTGCCAGTGCTTTTGAGGTATCTTTCTTACTTTCATCCAGAAAGCACAGCCTGCTCAGGGTTCACTCATTTATGAAGCAAGGTTAAATGAAGAAACTAAAGGTACAGTCTTCATACACAGTGTAAGACACTGGCATCCTGTATATACAGTGATTTCAGCCTGAAGTGATCAAAAAAAGGTAAGCTTTGTTCAAATGATTTACAATTCCATAGGGAGCTGCTGATGGCAATAACCTCTGTGCCCTCAGATGGTATTTTATTATTTGTGAGTTATGGGCAATTCTGTGTCAGTGCTACAATGCTGTAGAATCCTCTTGCTCCTAAAAAACTCAATTTGGGAGGAGAGTTCTGCTGTAACTAATATTTACTATGAAACAGCTCAGTCAGCACATTTCATTAAACTGTAACAAGGGATTTGAGAGCAGCTGCATCAAGTGAATTTGGGAGTTTGCTGAATTGAGTTGTTTTTCTACCAAGGTAAATGAACTGTTGAACATGGCAGATTTCTACTGTGTGGCATATGAGAGCTATGTTGGGTTGGATCCAGGGAGCAATTGTTCCTCAAAGAGGCACATCCTTTTCCAGTCCTGTGGAGGACTGTTCTGTCCTTTGGGATTCATTATGGCTTTCGAATGTGATAGGCACACCTGTATGCTTCTAATTTTGTCTTTTTAGTTTTGGTAGTTGTAATATAGCAAGAGCCAGTTTCTTAAGAGTTTAGTATGTGAATATTCAATTTTTTGCACATTTGCCAGTCTCAATTCCCTGTTTTCCTATGCTGAGTGTGTTTCTTTTGTGGGGGGTTCCTTCAAATCAGTATAATATTTCCATGACACAACTAATTTCACTGATGCAAAAACTTCATGCTGTTTGTGTTCTCTGGCCTGCTAACCACTGTTGCACGCATGGTTTGCAGCACTGACG
Source organism: Brachypteracias leptosomus (assembly GCA_013401335.1). Classification (NCBI taxonomy): domain Eukaryota; kingdom Metazoa; phylum Chordata; class Aves; order Coraciiformes; family Brachypteraciidae; genus Brachypteracias; species Brachypteracias leptosomus. The sequence continues at coordinate 27,847 of VYZX01011224.1, read as the reverse complement.
AAAGATGGTATCATTTCCAAACTTAAGGTTTTTTCTAGCCACTAAGGCACTTGACTATTTCCTTTCTCCCATACTGTTTACCCTGATTCTACTCAGCTGCCAACCTTTCTCACCTAAAACATCTTCATTGGGCTAAAAATGGGTTGTACTTGTTCTTTTTTCAATGACCAGTTTTAACAGTGCTATCTGGAGTGAGAAAAATACAAAAATGAGGTAAAGTGAGTATATGGCTATGAAGGTATTCCCACAGATGATCTTTCCTAGTCTATCAACAGAAACCAAACTGGTGCTCAAAATTTTACTAGTCAAAAGTAATTTTCTAGCAAAAACTATTTTGCTGCCTTTCTTTTAGTGTATGCGTGGTCCTAGCTATTAGTAAGGCACATTTCCTGTGAAGATAACAGACTTTTCTCAGAAAGTTTAGTTTTCTGATAATAAGTTGCTGCTTCGTCTGGGTGGCCATAATTTGATTCATTTTATTTCATTTTAATTGAGGCTTTCTACTTTGGTGTAAGAAAAAGGATATCTTTTTTTCATTTATACTTTCTAGAATATTAATCATATTACACAAAGCATATTATTATGAAGAAAACAATACAAGTAGCCACAACTTCAAATTTTCTTTATGTGTTATGGGATGTAGGGAAACAGTAGAAACAAATTCCATTTGGCATATGGACACTGGTTGAGTAAGGAGTTTTCCTTACTATATTTGCATAGTTTGTGCCTGAGCTATTGAGAGCAGAAGATTACTGACCTTCCTAAAATTTCTATCCTATATAACAGAGTTGGAAATCATAAAATGATTATTGGAAAAATTTAAAGCATTTAACTGGCAACACAAGGCAAAGAAAAGAATATTACTTTTCAAGGCTTATAAATCCACTTCTCCTTTTCATTAATTTTCATACAAATGTCATGAGCAGCACTATATTTTCCTGTGTTTCAAAATGGAAAAATATGTCTTAAGCATCACAGCATCATCTTGAGTTTATTTTTAATATTAGGACTTTTACTTTATGGCATACACTATTGGATATGTGTTCCAAGGAATGGTAATATATGAATGCAATTACAAGTCTGGTACACAAGTGCAGGGATTAGTGTCTCTGGCCTGTAATTATTCCATAGAGATCTTTGCAGGCAAAGTTAGGCCCATTGCAATCTAAGAAACTGCAGCACTTACTGTTAGTTTGAAGTACTTCTTTTTTAGGTAGTTCAATTTATGTAGCTGTGGAGTTTCTGTGAAAATATTTTAACTCCATCTATACATACTATGCAGATTTTTGCCACGCATTTCTCTTTCTTTTTTTTTTTTTCCAAAGTACAGTGATACAGGATGTAATCTATAGCATTTGCTATTCTTCCCAAACATAATAGGACTCCAGTCTTTTGAGAGATGTCCTGAGGTAGAAAACAACTGATAATAACAGCAGCACCTGTTTTGCATCTTATATTCTCTAAGTGCTTTAAAAATACGAATTAAACCTTATAGAACCATTTAAATAAATAAGCAAATTAATGCAAGACCTTGAATTTCCTTTGACGAAAATAAACTCCATATAGTTTAGTCTTTCTTATAGCATGGACAGCAGCTCCTATTCCATGTGCAGGGATGGCTCATCTATCCTGCTAATGCAAGTGGGACATTTGAGGCAAAGCCCAGACTCTCGGTGCAATGGACTGCTGTTCTGACCATGTCAGTTGAACTAATTGGTCTTTCTTCCCAATAAGATAACAGTAGATTTTACTAGTTCTGCTTAGATTTGGCTTTACTCCTTACCTCTTCAGTGTACCTAGCTTTGAAACTTACTTGTTTCACACCAAATAATCTGTAATAATCTGTTCTCTATAATAATAATGAAAAAGATTGTAAACTAGAAGTTTGCAGTCAACTCAATGTTCTAAATTCCCATGTCAAAATACATCATGAATGTCAAATACATTTTGACATTTGTATTTCCTTGAGCTCACTAGCAGTATCGGCAGCTGTGACTTGGTGGTTGTATTTAATTGTTTTAACCTCAGTCTGTTTTTCATCTTCATTCTGTATGTAGTCTTTCTCATGATCCTTCACAACAAGCAAAAAATTCCAGTCCTGAGGCTAGGATGGCAGTTAAGTTGATGCTGTTTTGGTTCACAATTAAAATTCATTCAAGGCTATTAGCAGATATTACAGCTGGACAGACTGGCAGACACACACACCCTCTTCCATCCTAAGATTGAATTTGTTGTTAACTCTGCTAATTTGTATTTTGGGAATGAGACTTGGGAGTTCAGTATAACACTCGTATGTCAGCAGTGATCCTTCTTTGTAAGGTGAATCATGCAAAGTCTTATAGTTTTAACAGTGTTGATATAAATTTATTTGATGGGAAAATGACCACTTTGTTATCTCTGTCATATTCTTGGACGAGAAAATCTGTCATGCAGTCAGGACTTTCTCCGTTGCAAATATTTGCAGCGCACTTAATCTTTCTTTTTGTGTGTAACAGGAAAGCAGAAAAGGAACATTTTGCTGATCCATGAGTGCCAATGCAGAATGAAGATGTCTGAGCTTTCCAGTCAGTACATGTGCCAAAGCCAGAAGTGCATCAAAGAACGAGAAAGAACAATCTAGCCTAGAAATAGATACTTTGTAAGATCTTTCAGAGAGTAACAATTCTCTGACTGGACTGTGGTGTTTAGAAGAGGCCAGGCTGTTTTCCCCCTTTCTGCTTATGTGCTTGTACAGACTGAGGTGCATTTATGCAGCATTTGTTCCTTTTCGCATGAGTAGAGCAGAGGGATCCAAAGAGTTCACTGAAAATTCCTGTTAGGACCTGTGTAGATTTTTTAAAAATGTATACCTTTAAGGAAAGCTAAAGATGATTGAATTTCAATTTGATAGCTGTAGATGGGCTTTCTCAGCTATGATTCTTATTTTTTTTCCAACACTGAATGTGGCATCCATGCTTTGTTACCAATGACATTTAGGAGAATGTGTCTTTCAGCATTTGTCTCCTTGTGAAAAGAGGGGTCAAAGATGTTTTCCAGATTCACAGTTCCAGTGTTTCTTGTGACTATTCTTTTAAAACAGATGGGGGAAAGTGATACAGCCCTTTCTTCTGTTCCTGGGTGGATCTGTCTGAAGCATTCCCAAGTATCTGTAAAGAAGCAGTAGTGTCCTGTAGAGGCAAGCTAGATGTCCTAATACAGATTTGAAAAAGTGCATGAGACTGTCTCTCCTGCTGGCCTTGTCACTTGTTATAGTTTTGCCATCATTGACAGTAATATTTCATTAACCCATCACATGGAATTCCATTTGAGAGGAATTTGAGTATGTTAGTATTTTTGTCAGTTTTAACGCTCAGCAGTGATTTATTATAGTCTGTGAAATCAATATATTCTTAAAAATTTGTCTACAGCTTTGACTATGCATTATGACACATTTGGAGGATTTTGTCCTCTCTAGAACACCCATCTCCAAGCTGTATTCATTTCATTTGCCATTTGGAGCATGTAACTTTTATCTTTTTCAAACTGTAACTATGCAGCCGTTGAAAAAGGAATGAATAAATGTCTCTAAACTTTAGCACTTCAATCAGGTATAATTTTGAAAAAGTTCTTTGCTGTCATGATTAAACATGGAGAAATTGCATGTTGAAATATTTTAGCAAATATTCTAGAGTATCCTTCTGTAAATTCAGGAGTGCATCTCTTGGTATGTTTTTTTTTGTTTGATCTCCTTTATGATGAATATCTCACTGGTTTACATATCCTTTTTTTTTTTTTTTTTTTCAGTTGATATGGTTTTTAAATGGTCACCAGTGCAAAACTTTCCTTGAAGCCAGTCATTACTGGAACTTTTTTCTTTTCCATTTTCCCCTTTCCCTAGCCTTTCTTTTCCTTATCTTGAATTTGCCTTTGGGCCAGTTTTTGAGCTGGATGCAAAGTGTCACAACACCTTGCTCCCTTGGTCTGCTCCCACCCCAGGGAAGCACAGCTCAGCCTGGTGGTGTGGTAATGCTTTTGAGAGACATGATAATACATTGCCTGGATGAGAGCTGACAGTGCTCTGAGAAATATGACAGTACCTCTGCCCTTGATCAGGCTTCCCATTTGAAAGTTTTCATTTTGGTAATTACATCCTTCCAAGATAGTAGACATAGTCATTGATCATACTAATATCATTATAACTGATTCCTGTAAGTCACCTTTTAAAGACACTTTCTATGGCTTCTTTCCCCTCTATATCTTCTTTCTCTGCAGTCACAGGATAAGACTTTTTCTGTCTACCCTTCATCTGATTGATTAGAAATGCCATATACTTCCTTTACGTATGGCCTGGTAATACACACATCACATTTCTTCCCCTGGGATCTTAATCAGAACAAGTAATGGCCTTTAGCTTTTGTCATTAGCAAAATGGAAAAGCACTATACTCAATCCATTAGATATACAGCATTGTAATATGAGCTTGTAGAAAAATGGCTGTGTGCCAGCGGACATGGAGTGAGTTTACCTTAAAGGGNGGGAGTTTTCCTTAAAAGGTTTTCAATAAAAAAAAAAAAAAAAAAAAAAGAAAGAAAAAATTCACCCTTTCTGTCTGGCAAACAACGTTTTGATCCATAACTTATCATGCCTGTCTGGCAAGCATTTGCTGTTGCTCCTTAAATGCTGTTTGGACAGCTCTGTCATATAAAGGGTATTCATAAGGAGGAAATATGGGTGTTTGTACATGTATTAATGTCTTCCCTAATGTTGATTCTCTTTATGGATTATCTTCCTCATATTCCATCTCCTATCAGAATTAGAGGGAGAGGAGGAAGTTGGGAAGATTTTATTACATTTTGCTTTGCTTTTAATTTTTCACAGAACATGCTAACCTGAAAAAATGTAACCAGAACAATCATTATGACTTACTCATCTATCAAGTGTTTACCTGAGACTGCTGCTATGCTTTTTTTAGCCCTGTCTAAAACCATTTACATTGAGAAAGAGGACAAGACTAAATAAGAGGGGGTTTTCCCCACTGCAGTGAATTGCTTTTCACTCGGTCTGGACTTTATTAGCAGAAAATATTAAAATTCATACACCAGTATTTGTGCTTATACTGTCCAGAACTATAAGAGAGTGTTAAAGCACAAATCTGAATCAAATGGTAATTGTATGTAATTTGAAAATGTATATGAGCTGACTCTGTCTCTTTTGGAAAGCTATCACTGACAGAATACAGAGAACAGCCCTGGAATGCTGCTATTCTGCCAGCACTAAAACACATCTCTGTTACTGGCCCCTTGAAGGATTGCTAATGTGATTCCTGGAAAAATAAGTACTAAGCACAGCCATAAAACTATATTAAATAATGTCTTATGGCAAATGGCTGCTTGCTTCTTTTTTGTCTCTTTTATTTTTTTTTTTTAACAGACCGTAGTTTTCCTAGGTCTTAAGTTACACACCTGTACAAAGTGAGATTCAGAATTGAACCATCAAGCGAGCATTCTTGATTGCTTCACTTATGGTTCATCAGCAGTGCTGATCACATTTTCCTAACAAAATAGAACATCCTAGTACAAGGTCAAGAAAATAGTACAATAAAGTAGTGGGAAAAACATGCAGTAGTCAAAAATGGGAAACATTCTAAAGGGACGTCCTTAGAACAGTTGGGGAGAGTGGAGTTAGTGATTAGATGATAAAACAGGAAGGCTTAAGGCAAGGAGGAATGACTTTGTTTTTTAAAGTATAAAAGTATTTTTTTTAAGTGTTTTTTTCCTTCTTTCATTTTCTGTTTTGTTCTTTTGCTCTTGTTTTACTTTTTGGTATCTTTCTTTCTCCCACCTTGTCATTTAGATGTAACGATGACAAATTGGGAGAGGTTTTGTGCAATTTTTACCACAAAGTAAGTTTAGAGTTCAACACTGTAAGCAACTCATTACATGGTAGACAAGCTCATGACATCACAATATGGTTCAGTCTACTTAGCCAGCATCCTGCTAGAAGGTAAGTTTTCACCTTTTGCTTTGGAGCCCTGGAGCTGATGCAGTTTGATGTGTCTCAAAGATCCTCCCACAGCTGATAATTGACATGCTTAGGGGCAGACTCTATAATATTCATACTCAGATTCTATCAATAGGGCATTTACATTCATTTAAAGGGAAACTTTCTCCCATAATTTCTAGAGTTTGTGGAAAGTAGGAAGAGGGAAGCCCTCACAAAAATATTGTTGCCACCTTCCAGAGCCCTGCCATGTAGGCAAAGCTAATGATCATGTAAACATATTTAAAGATGACTTCATATGCTAATGAAAAGCAATATTTTGTACTGCATTATTTTAAACCATAGTACTTTAAATGTACTGAAGTTGCCGCCAGCCATTAAAGGTTAGTATCCTCTATTATCCCCACCCTCTCCAAATATGCATATGGCTGATCCTTTTGCCCAAGTTAGAGATAAAAGAAGAGCTGGCTAAGCAGTATCAATGTTTTCCAGTTTGTGGGAAATTCAACTTGGGAAATTCGATTTCATTTTTTTTAATCTTTTAAAAACTCAAAACAAAGCAGAAAGATTCTCCCATGAGCCAGAAATCCAAAGAAAAGATTATTTTTTGAAACAATGGATCATGATGTTTCCAATACAAAATATACTCCGCAATATCCGAACAGCTGCCAACTGATTTAAACATCCCTCTCAGTTGCTGTCCTGCTCCATATCAGCTTTCAAGCAGCAGCTGCAAAGCGCTCTGAGGATTTCATGTTCCAGAGCAGCCTCACCATGTCTGATGCTTTGGGCAAGCTTCCAGATCTCCTAATGAGTTGACTTACAGGTCTGCTTACTGAGGACCAGATTAGTCCTGGGAGCCAAGTCAGAAAAGCCCAGGAATGTTGCTTTGGGCAGGAAGCTTGTAGAATTGTCCTGGAAGAAAAGCAGGGCATCAGCTCAAAGACTGAGCAGGGAATTCCAGTTCCCAGGTGTGCAGGAAGAGGCAAGGATGTCCCAGAGCTTCATTGGGACACAGATGGAAGTGGGGCTCTTGGAGCTTGCAAACTCAGAACTCAAGGACCCCACAGGTTATGTCTGCAAGATAATTTGTGCTCACTGAATTGGCAAGTTCTCCTCCATCTCTAGATGCAGGATACTTCTGGACAGCTGGTTTTGTATGAAATTTTGAGGTCGTTTCTTTGCTTTTTTTTTTTTTTAACCCAGTGGTAGCCTTCATTACATTTTCTGAAATATTTTGGATTCTGGGGATCTTTTAGAGGACCAAGCAATACCATGCTTCAGCTGCTCTTAACAGTGTCCAAGATGTACTTTGGTGGTGTAATGCTGTTGTCTTACTACCTTAAATCTGTCAGGCATGACTGCATTTTCAAGCAGGAGGTGATAATTTTTTTTTAGCTTGTAATTGTCCTTGTTCTTATCTGCTTCTTTCTTGGACAGTTGGTGTCCACTCTTATGTCTGGTCTGAAAGAGCAAAAGGAATGTGCATGTGGTTGATGAGCAACTGTTATTTAACAAATCTAAGCGGTCCTCCTGTTGTTTTAATAACAACTTTATCCATACAGTAAGGTCACAGTAGTCCACTTCTCTTCAGACTCTTCAAATTCATGTAGATTTAATAGCCTCTAGAAGACATATTTACCTCTAGAAAGCAATTATCTGTTCATATAAATGGGTATGTTATTAATAATAGCTTAATGTGCTCATATGTTGAGAGTTTCACTGACACAATTATTTAGTTATATACTTCTGTTGAAAATATCGAAATGTACAGATGAGTCTTCCTTCATCTTACTAGCAGCCATTCACCAGGGACTAATTGAAAGAATTGTATTCAGATGGAAATTCCTAAGAATTTCCAACCAAAGGGATGCAAGGGGAATTTTTATGTCAGAAGAAGCAGTTATAATTCTGCTGCATCGCCCCTTTATTCTTCAGTATACAAGATCTGACAGAAGAATATAAATGTGCCAGAGTCTCAGTGATTACCAACCCTGGCTGACCAAGACTGATGCAGTATACTCTTTTGTTATGATACAGTCACTATACCCTGGTTTTATATGGGATGCTGCAGACAGGACAGTCTGTAATAAATCATGTACTAACCCATGCTCAAAAACCTCCTCCAGACATCTCCTAATGTACATTCACAGATCAGGTACACACAGGGTATTAGAAAAAATTTAGAAATGCCCCTTTTGTAGAGAAATGGATAAGAACTGGAGAATTAAGAATCGAAAGTACAACAAATCACCAGCATCTTCGTCTTTCTTTTAAGCATAGAAGTCTTGCAAATATATCCATCAAACACATGGCATTATTCAAATTATGCAAAAAAGCAGGTTTTGCATCTCGAAATATGTAACTCATATATGGAGTCACACATGGAGAATCAGTCTACATTTCTCTACAGCCTCCATGGATCCCTGCCTACAGTGGAGGCTTTGTCACAAGGAAGACAAGAGTGAAAATGTCATGGGCGTAGGTACACTGACATGGACTACACGGATCACTGGCACCTTGAGGTCAGGTTCTATAGCCATGTATAAATATATAAATATAATATGAATAACTTGGTGTAAAGAAGTATTCCTATAAGAAGATTCACTTGCCTTAAATGAAAGTTACAATCAAAATAACTTAATTTTCACATCCTGATGGGTTTTCCTCCATTTCCTCCCTTTTCAGACAATGTTGAGATGTCTGAAAGTGATTTGAGACTTTTGTCATGTTCCTTTCTAATGCCAACCTTTAGACTCTTAAAAGTGGCTAAATGACTGGGCTAGTTTTTTATTTATCTGCTTCTATAGACATTCCTGGCGTGCTGTTTGCATTTGCTACAGTTTCTACAAATGGGATTTTGAATGCTAGTGAGAGTGTGGTGCACAGCTGTATGTGGTGAGCTGACTGTTCTCACATTTGTTTACTCTAAATAGTCTTTATCTGATTAGTCTTGATCGCTCTGCTTTAGTAGCAGGCCTTGAATTTCAGTAATAAAGAAAAGACCTGTTAGCTGTGGGGGGTTTAGCTCATCTGCACTGTTTCTTCTATGCCTTTGTATTACTCTGATTTCCAAAGGTAGGGATTTGTGAAGCATGCTTAGAACTCCTGAAGAGAAAAGGAGATTAGTTTGTAAATATAGTTCTTGAAGTGATTATTCTCTCTACTTTCATTTAACTTGCTCAGAGAATTGGGTAACATCTCATTAGGAAGGTTGAAAGGGAAGTGATAGCCAGTGTTCCTAAATACATTTGTATTACTGAGCAGCAGGGAAGGAAGGTTAAATCTTGTAAAGATTTCTATTCTCTGCCTGAATAATGAGTGCAGTGGCCCAGTGATGGGATTCTGTTGAATGGCAGTGCTATTCTTGATGGGGCTATGCTAATTGTGTGGTAAAATAGCATTATAATATTATATTTTAGGCCAGGCTGATAATTATTAGCAAAAATATTGTAATATATGCAAAAATTCTGTATCTTTTATTCTCACATTCTTTAATTGGGAAAAAATAAGATTAAGAACAGCCATTGAAAAATTATAGGATTGAGCAGGAAAATGAGAATGCTTCTGGGTAGCAAAAGACATTTGAAGTTTCAAGTGAAAACTGTGGTAACTGGGTATTGTATTTCATTTAATTGCCACTGGCACTGATGAACTAGATGGTCCTTTTCTCTTCCTGAGTTCCCATGTCTCCATGCCAGACTGTGGGATAAGAGGACACAGCAAGACAATGTTCTTTTCTATTGGAGAACAGGGTATTTTGAAATGAGAAGGTGGAACCAGAGAAAAAAGCAGCAGTTTTATTCTATATTTCATTAAAGTTATAACCACGTCACCATAGTCAAAGAGAGATGCAATTTTTGTTTTCTGCAGGGAAAGAGGTTTAAAAGTGGAAGGGCATGTTTCCTTCAGGAAAAAAAAAAAAAAGTTGTTAAAAATAAATCCAGCCAACAGTCTCATTTCCTTCAGTTTTCCAGCAATGCAAATGTTTTCACATAATTCTGTTAGTGATGCAGTGTCTAGACTTCTCAGATGGTTTTAAAAAACATAAACAAACCCTGGCATTAATTCTGAGAATCCAAAAAAGCTAAGTCATTATCGCTGTGCTATAGCTCATGCAGTGATATGGAACCACAAATAGTCACTGAAGACCAGACCCTGAAATCCTTGCTCATTTAAGACACATGGGTTAGCATTTCATAGAATCATAGAATAGTTTAGGTTGGAAGGGGCCTTTCAAGATCATCTAGTTCCAACCCCCCTACCGTGGCAGGGACACATCCTACTGGACCAGGCCACCCAGGACCTCATCCAACCTGGTCTTTTAAACACCTCCAGGGATGGAACATCCACAACTTCCCTGGGAAGCCTGTTCCAGTGTCTCACCACCCTTGAGTAAAGAATTTCCTTCTAATTTCTACCCTCTTCCACTTTAAAACAATTACCCCTCATCCTATCACTGCAGACCTTTGTGAAAAGTCCCTCTGCAGCCTTCTTGTAGGCCCCCTTCAGATACTGGAAGGCTGCAATAAGGTCTCCCCTGAGCCTTCTCTTTTGCAGGCTGAACAAGCACAATTCTCTCAGCCTGTCTTCACAGAAGAGGTGTTTCAGCCCTCTAATCATCTTTGTAGCCCTCCTCTGGACACTCTCTGCAGGTCCATGTCCTTCTTGTGCTGGGGGCTCCAGAACTGGACACAGTACTCCAGGTGAAGTCTCACAAGGGCTGAGTAGCGAGACAGAATC
>VYZX01011223.1:0-28443 GCA_013401335.1 Brachypteracias leptosomus | reverse complement strand
ACCTAGCACTGCTAAGTCCACCAGTAAGCCACGTTCCTAAGCATCTCATCTACATGTTCTTTAAATACCTCCAGGGATGGTGACTCCATCATTTCCCTGGGATTCACAAGTTGTCATCTTAAGTTACAATTAAGGTGTTTTATCAGGAAGATGGAGGTGAAAAGGAAAATACCTTGGATTTGGTATATAAGACACCACTCATATGATTGAAGAGGAGCAAGATTTTGTGCTATAGCTGGTCATATACCATAATTGTGTGCCCACCACCTGGAAGGCTAACCCTACTTATTAGAGAATCCTGGAACAGCTGAGGTTGGAAAGTATCTCTGGTGATTATCTTGTCCACCCTGACCCCAACTCCAACTTTAGGAATATATTTACAGAGCAGGGAGTGAATTCCACCTAATATAAAGACTGTGGTTTTGAAACCCCTAAACCTAGGATACTCTAGACAGTATGACCTTTGCATATAATACCTTGAAGGTAATTACACTAAAATTTCCCCCTTGAAATATGCCTGATTCTTCTTTATTCTTTGTCTGGCATAGAAACTGGTGCAATATTTGCAGTTTCTGTCAACTGCCCTTTGCAAACAGCTGCTTTTCTTCAACTGTGAATCCCAAGCTATACACAAAGCCAAGGGTATAGCCCACAGTTTGCATTAAGTAGCCTTTGATTAGGTGGTAATAACATTAATTGACACCCAGAATCAGTTGGCTCTAGGTGATCTGAAGTGATAATGCACTAGAGCTTCTACCATTCTGGTTTAAGTCAAAAAGCTCCCCCAGCCTGGGGAAGGATGCAGGTGTTTGGGATAAAAGAGTGTTTTGTAAATGAACGACTTCAACACTGTGATTCCACTTCATTACTCTTCTGTTGTTGCTTAATGTGAAATGATTACTTTATTACCAATTTTCTTCTGTGTTTTAAAAGTATTAGAATACTAAACAGCAAACCTTAAAGATAAAATCTGACCGAAATATTTTTTTTTGAAAACAAAATAATTTCAAAACAAAGAAGAAAAAGGAGATTGAATAACTACGAAGTAATTTAGAAACATTCCTGATTCAAACCAGAGTGTCTATTGCTAAAAGCTCTTATTATAAATGACCAGTTCTTGATTATCTTGCTTGCCTTTGTGATGATGAACCCCTCAAAACATTGGCCTTCTCTGAAAGATTGTTTCAGTTTTGTGGATTAGGGTCTTCCTGGAGATAGGCTATTTGTATGCAGCTGGCAAAGCAAGTGTTTTAGTGAATGGTAATTGTTCCCCGATTCCCACAAATCCTTTCGTAAACTACAGGCTTTGTTCTTTTTTTAGGGATCTTTCTTACATTTCATTAACAAGTGAGCCATTGCTGAATTATACTTGATATACTCAGGAGTTAGGCTTCAGCAAAGGTTGTGTTCAGCAGTGCTGACTGAGGGAGTCTTAGCGCTCTAGCAATTTTGCACCCTTGAGAGAATGAAAAAAACATGAGCAAAGAACAATGAAAGTGAAAGCCTCTAAAGTTGTTGTACACTACATATGACCATGTAGAATATAACCGTAAAATACAATTTGAGTTTGTTTTGAGATTACACATGTGCATTTCATGTCTTATTGCCTTCTTTGAAAACTTCCTTGTCCTGTATTTTTCAAGATCTAGGACCATGAAGTTGTAAGAAATGCTTCATTGTCAGTGCGTGTGCAGTAACAGAGCCAGAGCAACCCTGGCAAGACCAGGAAGGTCTGCTGCAACTAGAGGCCACAGCATTTAGTCCCTGCCACAAAAGCCTGTCTTCTGGCTTCAGGCAGACTGTGGCATGGAATGGTCAGGCAGTAAAGCAGGGGATATGACTATAGTGCTTGTGCAGGTGTGTAGTTTGCAGCTTGTGGCGTACCAACAGACTATGCCCCTAAAATGAGATGGAGAAGAGTTGTATGATTTGTGGGAATAAACACAATTCTCCTTTTTTAAGTATATGCACTGTATTTGTGTATGGTCAAAATGATTCTTGTGGGTAATTCTGAACAAGTTGTCAGTTGTACCTAAGAATAAAATTTGTTTATTTTTAAATAACAGGGGAGAACAAAAATAATTAATGAAGACACTTATTGTGGGTAAAGCTGTGAATGAAATGAAGCAGCATTTTGACACATAGAATAGTATTTCTTAACTTATGCTATTGGAACATCCATGTGGTTTCTATGGGCAAACCATTTGTATAAAACATGGAAGAGAAATGTGTAGCATAAACACAACAAAGATCCAATTCTTTTCTTAAAGACTATTATGCAGTTTACATAGCTTGCAATTTTCAAACAAAGAGGGGTTTTGTCAGACAGGGAACAATGTACATTGCTGCAGGCATGAGAAAGGAGAGCTGCATTTGGAAAGTATTACAATTATAATGGGAGTAGATTACGAAGCAGATAATTAATGGTAGGGATACAGGATCTTCCCTTCCCACTGGGATTCATTCTCACTCTGTTGGTGTAACTTATAGCCCTGAGGAACACTCTTTTTAGTTTCAAGGCTCTCTTTTCTAATCTCTAGCTCTTTTAGTGTTTTATTGCATTGGTCACAAAGGTTCAAGAAGGTCACTCCAGAAGATACTCTCTCTAAGAGATTAAATTGACTCAGAGGAACAAAGTAATTTGGAAGAGTTTTTACAGAAACCTTCTTCCACCTTTAAACTACAAAAAATCTCCTCTTCCACTCCTGCAAGACCATTTCTGAAGTGCCTCACTCTTTATGATTTGTATAATTCTTCCTTAAGGAAGATCAGAATACAGTATGCAAATCTAAATTGATTTCATAGTTATATCTAAGCAAAGGAAACAGTATATTCAAAAAGAAAGAAGATTATTCTGAATTTGAAATCACATTACATTAAATAATATCATTTCCTCTTCTGAAATATCTTTTGTTGTAAAAAAGAAGATTTTGGATGGATAAAACTAATCTACGTAGGATGATGCTTCCACTAATGTTTTTTATGTCATTCCAGTACAATAGGGGAGATCAGAGGGTCGGTGTGAGATTTATTCCCAAAACACTTTGAAAAGTTGTTGAGCATAACTATTCACAAAGACATAAGCAAGCATCATAAACATTGCAAGCAGAGAAATAATTCTTAAACTTCAAACCTTTAAGATGGTTGGTCAACTATATAAACAAAGAACAAGAAGCATAGTTTAGTATATTTTTTTAGATTATCTAATACAGATTGTTTACCTAGTGTCTGACTTGTAAACAGAAATATTCCAATTCGTATGGTAAGCACATATGTAGGAACAAGAGAGGATTTGTAAGTGGAATGCAGCATCACCTTGAAGTGCTTCAAAGTTACACAGAATCATCAAAACAGTAACTCAATGTACCATAAAAGCAGTAAGCATCATAGCCTCCATATAGCAATATGTAAATAATTAGAGGAAAGCCATCTGTAATACATTAGGAACAAGTGTGTTCTGGATATTGATCTATAATGCACACATATATTAATGTATTTGATGTGTTGAGATATACCACGATGTACATACAGCTAAAGTAAAGCAAGAATTATTTTTAGTTTGTATTTTCTCATGTGCAAAAATGCATTTCTGCATTTTTGTCTTAAATAATAATATTAAATTTAGCCTTGATTATATTTATGTGAGGAGAAGTAAGTTTTCAGTAGGCCAATTGATATAGCTAAAAAAGGCTTTTATCTAGCCACTCAACCCCCTTTGGTCTAACACACGTGGATATTGTCCATTCAATCCATGTATTTCAGTGCAGAGTAAAAGCAAAAGTTGGAAAAGTTTTATAATTGCTGAGGATGCTGGAAGAAAAGATGTATATATATTCATGAAGTAGATCCTGTAGTCTGATGTTTTGCATAATATAAGACCTAGAACATCACCAAAGGACAGCCCTGCTTAGAGAAAAATGCTGACTATATTGTTTAATAGGGAAATTTAAAAAATATTGATTTTATAGTAAAATTATATATGCATGCTTATTTAAGATTGAATTATGTTTAATTCATATCTGTTTCTATTTATTTTGCAGAAGGTTTTGTGCAGTTCAATATTACTAAAAAAGTACTTTGACGGAGTCAAGCTTAGGGCTTGTGATATGCAAAGGTTGGACAGTGTTGAAATATATAGGTGCATATATTAATGTGCATATCTTAATGTGCATATCATTTGTGTTTTATGATCAGCAGGTAGATATATTTTTGCTGAGTCCTGAGATACTTAGTGTTTTTCTTCAGCAATGCTAATAGATTTTTTTAAAACAATATATTGTAAAATTTTGCATTTCAGATCTCTTTAACCTACACCTCCCAGGTAGTTGCTTTTTTTTAACGAAAAGGAAATGAAACTCTGTTTTGATGATAGAGATAGAAAGTTTCTAGTAGGATAGAAACTATGTAACAGCCATTTAGGAGAGAGTAGCTCCTGTTCTAGTGCTTCCATGGATGAAGGTGAGGAAAGAGGAGAGGGAGATAGGAAAAGAAACAAGTAAATGATCATTAGGTCATATATTGAAAAATTACGCAGAAGAGAAATTGGCCACAAACAAATCACATGTCTGGTCCCAAATCCTATCACAGGTTCTTAACCACAAGACTAGTCTTCCTTTTTCAATCGCAGATTAATAGTAGCATTCTGAAATTATAATTTTACTCAGCTTTGTTTCCTGTTGTGCTGGCTGGTGATTTTCAGTGTATCTGGTATCTTACCTCTTATTTTTCATTAATTGGTTAGCATTTGATTAGCCACCAGTCCTTGAACAACAGGGAATTTTGTATTTGAGAAAGCTGAGGTGAGAATTGAGTCCAATATAAGTCATTTGAGCACAGCTGAGCTGGTGATTCAAAGTGTTAAGTACTTACTGAAGTCTGTTCTTATAAATCAGGTCAGTACATGTATATACAGCTATGTAATCTGAATTAATACACTTAGGCATATTCTGTATTTTAATAGAGCTTGACAAAGGAGGTACAGTAAAGAACTAAGTAACTCAGTGAAAACTTAACTGCTTTAATGCCAATGTAACAAAAATATCTGTATATTTACCTACAGTGCACCCAGGCTGTTTTTGTTTTTCCTTACACGTTCATCTACCTTGAATGTGAAACTGGGGAATTGAGGTAACGTGGGATATTTGGGTTGTTGCTGTGCTTTTGCTTTTGTTCAACAGTTATCATCCTTCTTCTCTCTCTCAGCCAGAATAAAGTTGAAAACACCTTAAAAGAAAAGTTCTACAAATATCCTGTTCCCTAAGGAAAGATTTTTTTTTCCCCTTTATATATAGTAGAGCATAGTGCTACAGTTCACTTCTGACTAGTGTTGAAAAGGGCTTGTTACAGTCTGTCTCTTTTTATGTTTTGCACCTTCAGCAGTGTCCTTTTACCACTTGAAAATTTGCTGTATGGCAGAGGAACACAGATCATGTAAATGTGGAACAGAGTTTGCAACATTTTGGAATCCAAATAAGTTATCACAAACACTTCCTGTTTTTCTAGCATTATAGGAATGAGAAGAGTCCATAAATTTATAAAGCAAGTCATTAGCTTAAATGTCATATGTGCTGTACTGGTCATGCAAATTTAAAACCTGATTTACAGGCTTAAAATGTTATCAATTGACCTGGAGTATTATGCAATACCTCAAGTAACTGCTAACCTTGCACTATTCAGAAGCATGTATTTATTAAAGAAAAACAAATTGAGCTCAAGTTTTTTTTGTTAAATTTAAGAAGGAGAGCAAACTGACAACTAATCAGCCATAGCTTGTAAAAATGATTTGTGACTATAAAAGGAAAGGGAGAAAAAATAAAAGAGGAGGGGCAAGAGGTAAACATTGTAGTGTGCGGATCGGTTGTCCTTTATTCTGGAGGAAGTGTGTCCAAATGAATTATAAATGTGGTATCTCAATAATAAATGGGGAGCAGGAGGGTACAAGCAATGAAATTAGGTGACTGCAAAGAGTGCTCTGTATTTTAGTTAAGTGGGTGGTGTAATGTGGTAATAGAAACCCGTTGCCTACATACCCTGTTTTAATGAACATTGCTTCATTATACTGCTGTAGTGAATGTTTCTCATTTCCAAGAAGATAAGAGGGTACGTTACTATGAGAAAAAGATACACTCATTAAACTGCAACGTTGCCAGCATGTCATTCTTGATATATACATACACACACGTGCATACATATGTATATAAAACATAAAATGATTAAGATGGTCCTGAACCCATGCATACAACTTCATTTTTGCAATATTCATTTCATCATTGTAGCGAAATGCTGTTTAATTTGAATGAGACTGTGAATTTTGCAAAATGAAGAGGTAATAGCATTTTACTTAAACTTATGCCATCTCTGTTCATATTGTATGGTTCAGGAACAGTTTCTTCATAATTAAAATGTCAAAAAATGCATTTGAATGAAGAAACGAAATTCATTCAGGATGATTTGCTAAAGAATAATAACTTTAAACTTTCTCCCTTTAAACAGAATTGTTTAGTGCTCTCTCATCAGTTGTCCAGGGTCCTTTTTTTTCCTTTTCTTGTTACCCTTGGAAATTAACTTTTCTCTTACAATATTTCTTTTTTTCCATGTGCTTTGCATATTATATACATTTTGTGAGTTGATTATTGGAGGCTATTGTACCAGTGTTTTATATGAATACTGGTAAATATTTTTTAAAGCTTCACTGAGTCAATAAGAAGCTGTAACATATTACACCTCCAGTGCAATGGGTATCATCAGTGGAAGTCCAAATTTTTACAGTAATGTGGAGACTTCCAGGAATCCAAGTTGAGAAACGTGAACTTGTCAGCATGTCGAACTTGACTCCACAGTATTTGGCTTACTAGTTCACTGCTGAGCACAGGATGGTACCCCTGGCCTTGATTCAGCAGTCATTAAATAAATGGATAAGTGCTCTGCTGAATCAAGGCCAGACAAGTGCAGTGCCTGTACAGGGCATGTTGGGTGAAAGAAAATGTTGGCCACAGAGGTTTGATTTCATCTTCCTTATAGGGGAACAAAGCTGAAATAAATTAGGAGAGTTAAGTGCATAAAGAAACAAAATCAAGAAAGAGGATGGACTGAAAAGTCTTACCTAAAAGTAATTTTAGGTTGTGTTTAAAACAATAGTGTTCTGTAAGATGAAAGAGATTTGCTTGATTTTCATTTTTTTCTGACCTTTTTTTTTTTTTAGTTACTCACTGGGGTTGTATATAATAAGGGTGGGATTTGCTGCACCTTAATGGCTATCTGAAAACTGTCTAGTCTGAGCTTCTTTAACTGGAAAGAGACATGCTCTCTCTAGGAGCTGATTTATACCATCCTAGGATATGTGTAGTGATTTACCCCAGAGATGCTGCTGTGTGGAGGGAGACTAGTGGACTCTCTCTGATCAGATGTAAGTCAGGTGAGATGAAGATGATGCTACCTGACTAAATATAAAAAAAGCTTATTATGCAGGTGCCTGTCTTGTCTCTTGCCCAGCAGAATTAAGACATGAAAAGAAGGGAAGAAATTAAGTTTACAGTTTATCCCTGTGCCTGCATGAAACGGGTGTCTGAATGTGAGCTAGTCAGCCCTTAGATCCAGCTTAATTTCTGGAGAATGACTACTGTAGAAAAAGCTCCCAGTGTTCCTCACGTTGACCTAGTTTTCAGTGTTATCTAGTGACTCTGTGCTAATGTGACCCAGTATTTCTTTGCTCTTAGCTGCCTGGTGCATTTAGGGTTTTTTTCCTTTTTGTTTACTGTTGGCATCTATACTCACCAGGCACCTAATCCTGCAAATTGCTGAGTCCTAACCAGGAGGTGTGGGCGGTTCTCTTTTCTCATGTAACAGGAGCCAGGCTGCCCATTTCTCCCAAAATTAGACTGGGTGAGAGACAGGTAACCATAAACAGCATTGTAGCTAGTTTTAGGATTGTTCACCAGCAAAGGTCAAGCATAATGGTGCAGTGAAAATAAAGCATTTTGAGTCACTTATTCGTTTAAAAAGGTTTGTATCGTCCATGCAGCTGCAAAACCATAATGCTTTCATTAAAAGTCACATCTGTGCTGAATTAAAACAGGAGCTTTTTCCAGCCAAGGAATATTTGTCAGGTTGAAAGTTTTTCTCTTAGCTCCTGGAGCTTTTTTCCAAAAATCCAAGGGCTAAGACAGAGAGCAGACCTTGTCACGAGCTGGTACTGAGGTTTAAGTACATTCCTGCTATGTTATTCACCGTCTGGCTCCAATTTGGAGGTACATCTCCCTTGTGTTCACTTTATTAACCTACATATAACTGGCTCTTTTGTTTAATGTGGAAATGAAAAAAATAGATGCTAGGCCCAAGAAAAGTAATCTGAAAACATATTTTTCCAGATCTTCTGCTCCTTGTGGCACATTAGCCACTTGCATGGAGAACTTGGTGGATAAATATCTTTTAAAATGTATTTTTTGAGAGTAGGCATTTTTAGCTTTATGTTAAAAGACTTAAGTAATCACAAAATCCTCTCCCCTCCATAACTTCTTCACCCCTTTTACCAATTTTCTCCAAAACTGACTTCAAAGATAGGAATGTACCAAATTATGAAAATCACCATGCACATAGAAGAGAATAACTAAAATTAGTTCTTCCACTGAGAGTGCATCTGGAGTGTGAGCCCAAAAGCTGTGTACTGTGTAACTGATCAGCCAAACAACAGACATACCTTGCTCAACTAATTGTCTCACAAAAAGCCACCATATAGGCTATTCTAGTTTGTCCACCTGATGGGTATGCGTCCTGGTAAGAAGGAATTGAATGAGAAACTGTTGGAATGTGGGAAAGTCTGTGGGGGTTATGAGTGGAAGTGTGGGTTGTTGGACATGTATGTTCAAGATAAAAGGTTTTGCTAGTTCTGCTGCTCATGGGTCTGCTCATTTAGAGAAATATGTCCTTCAGAAGATGTTGAAAGCTGCAATATTTGTCTTTGTTGTCACTTCAGTTTGACTGCTTTTGTTAGAAAAGGACAATAAGCAGCTGTGTGTATGACAACTGTGCAACTGTGAGTGGAAAGCCCAATGGAGTTGGGTTTCCAAGGTGCTGAAAATTATCTTGAGTTTAATGAAAAATTTTTATTTAAATGCAAAGCAGAAAAGTTTGAGAAGTGACTAGGAATAAAAAGATGGACAAGCCTTTAAGATTGCAAGAGATAGGAAAAGATGCAGTGGGAGAAGAAGAGTAAAACACCTTTTATACCACTGCACTAGTCAGGAGTCCTTTATATTGTCCAGTACTCCTTATGCTGACCTTTGTATGACTGAGAAGAAAAGTGCCTGCCTTCAATCATCTTAGTCTAGTTTTCCTGGGTAAAATAAACAAACTTTCACAATTATTTAGGCTTTTAATACCTACCATACAAAAGATATTTGTATAAATTATCTGTCTGTCTATCTATCTGAACATGTATACATAAAAAGCCTAGATTCTTTTTCAGTTCTTTTTAAAAAGGCCAACAAGCAAAGAGATCAGGTTTGGGTTTTTTTGTTGGAAACTAAGTATTTCCCTTCCCCACTCTGACATCTCCCGTCACTGATGTCAAGGTCTTCTCAGTCAGAATCCTACTCCTTTACTTTTCCCAGTAAGGAGTGTCTTCTCAGAAGGAAAGTAGTAGCAGGGTTTCTTCCAGGTTTTTGGCTGAGATGTTTCATGAGGGAAATATTTTGTTTGAAGAAGATATTTGGATATATTACAAACAGTGTGAAGAGCTTCCCTCCACTGCAGAGGAGAAGGGGAAAACTACCTTCAACTCTTTTTTTCATGAGAAGTGGCAGGTTTACAGGATGTGTTTAACAGCACTGTGCAGATCTCATATCCTGGGGAGAAGTTCTGGCTCTGTGGAAGCTCACATCGATGCTCCTGCCAGCTCCTGTGAAGCCAAGTGGAGGCAGGACTCGCAGAAGCCAGGAGGAACTCATTTCTTCCTTGTGCTCTGAAGTGAGGTTTGAGGAGGGATTCCCTCTGGACCCTGCATCATGCCAGGTCTCTGAGCTCATACAGCCACAGCTCTCCCTTCCTCTATGTTGAGGAATAGATATCTTGTTTCCATTGTATATTTTTATAAAAATATATTTAAGGAAAATACCCCTGAAGGTAACCTTTGATTTAGCTGTTCTCTCAGTTGATTGCTTAACCTTCTCCTTCCTTCAATTATTTAAAAGGAGAGGAGGATGCAGATAAATGTGAGGGAAAGTAGTATTTTTCTAAGCAAAATCAAGGGAATTGAAAAAATTGTTGTTAAAAGAGAACTTCTGACATAGTTCAAGCTGTCTTTACAACCCTGCTCTTACCCTTGCCCAGTATTGCTCAGGATCAGAGGAGGAGATGGGCAGACTTTGCCTGTTTCCTTCAGTAGATATTCTTGGGGCCGTGGTGATGATCAATATTGAACCACACTTTTAGATTTTCAAGTTCCAGCTATTGTTAGCTTCTGAATTTCATTGTCAGGTGCAAACGCTAAAGAGGACAAAGGGATTTCATTGTTACCAGGTTGCAACATTGTTTAGAACCCACTGTCTCTAGAGGTTGATTGAGTTCTTGTTCCTGGTTCCTCAAATATGAAAGGGAAGAGCACTGTGCCAGGCATCTCTTGTACCTAAATTTCAAAAGCTGAGAACAAGCACATAGAAAAAGATAAGTAACATCGGTTAAACATTCTGACACCTATAAACATGTAACAGTGATAACCTGCATGCTGAAAAGCTATTTATTCAGCTTTTGTCTTATCTGAATGTTTATGGGTTTATTTTAAGTTTCAAGATATTTAACCTACTGAACTTCTTGACTCAGGAAGAGGTCATTACTTATTAAACAAGAAAATTATTTTGTTTGTTACTATCTTTCTCCTTGTGCCTCTTATCATAGAAAAGAGGTGGGGTGGTGAGGCAAGGGTAGCACTAGAACCATTGCTTCACTGAAGGGAAAACACAGATGATCTTCTGGAACTATTCATCATTACTCATTGCCTTGACTTATTAGCCATTGAAAATAGATGCAGGGTGGATGCTGGTGTCTAATGCAGTGTTAGATGATGGAATAAAGTGTGTTGGTGAAGACTTGCATGAAATGTCTTCCTTCCCTGATAAGCCTACCATAAGGAAAACATTGGGTGTAAAGCTTCATGGGGTTTTCCTTCTGGTGTTCAAGCAATAAGACATCTCCTTAATTAGACCTCTGGAAGGAAGAGGTCTGAGAATCTCTAACACGTGCACATGGCATTAGATATAAAAATATTTTTACGTGTTTACAGGATCACAAGTTCAGTGCGTAAGGGATCTGGAAGGTCAAGATAGAGGATCCTAGCAGTCCCAGTCCTGGGCACTGAGCATCTCCCTGGGGACAGGGACAATCCCTGCAAAGTAACTGCAAATGAGCCTGCCGGTGAACCTGGCTCAGCAGGGCCCATGTCCAGACAGGGCAGGACTATAGGGAGCTGAACACCAGTCTTGCTGTGGTGACACTGGATCAGGGACTGAAGATCCTGGAGGACTGAAATAGGGTACTGGTTCATGGGTGGGATGGGGGGAGCCCTGGGGGCTGGACAGGGTCAAGACACTGGCAGTGTTTTGATTATCTAGCCAAGGTCAAGCAGAAAGGGGATCCTATGAGCATGAACCCCAGCTTTCCTTTAGGTGTGGATGTTCAGGTCTCTTTCCTTTGTCAAATCCCCAACTTGTAGGAGAAACCTCATATATTTGAGATCACTGGTTGTCAGTTAAAACTGGTTGAAATTGATCAGGTTGAAACTTACTTGACAGAAAAGGTGGACAACTGCTTCTGGGATGGAGGTTAGTTTCCTTTAGGTGCTGATAGTGCTTAGACAGGGTTTATGGGAGGGATGTTTTAAACAGCACCATCTAGACTTACCTAGCTAGTTTTGAATCTGACTACAAAACCACTTGGTTTTCAAAACAGTATGTGTTTTTCATGCACCTCCAAGGACAGGCACAGATTCCTCTCCTCACATAGATATGCAATGATGCATTCACAGTTTTTAACTGTTATCTTCTAAATATGACCCTTGCTGTTTTAATGTGTGCTGGACAGCTGCATCACACAATCAGCATTTGCATTTCTAGACAGTTCTCAGGAGTCAAGTGATGTTCTCTGTACACTTCCATATCAGCAGACTGTACTTTATGATTGGTTTTCTCATAAGAATGTTTTTGACCCCCATTTACTTTTCCTTACAATTAATTTTTATCTTAAATTACTGCATAACTAACAGTTTCCAGAAGCCTGCTTAAAAAACAAAACAAAACAAAACCCCCAAAAAACACCTTAACAGCAAAGTAACTGCAACAATGATAATAAAAACCCCCATTCTTACTAGATTGCAATCTCAAACCAAACCACTTTGACTGTAGCTGTGGCAAATTGCTGTCTGAAAATGACTGCTCTATTCATCTGTTAATATTGTTAGAAAGCAAGCTACAACTGTACCTATCAGAGTAACTAAATTAGAGCAGGTTCACATAAGGCAGGCACACATAAAAATGTACTTATGAAACAGATGTATCCCTCAATAGGAAAATGGCAGCAATTCTGATAAAATGCTTTTATTATTTACTTTCAACAAGTATCTATAGCTGCAGCTTGACTATTGTTGAATCATTTCAATAATCTTGTTATAGGCCTGGCAATAAAAGGAAAAGCACTTCAGCACAGTGAAATGGCCTAACTCTTGACATGTTCAGTGGCATGTCAGTGATATGGTGGTATTTTTTTAAGCTGTTGAAACAAACAGCAGCATTATTTATCCAGGCAGTGAACTGCTTCGAAGGAGAGCGTATCCCTTGCATGGAAAGTGGCAGCTGGTGCAAGCTGAGCCTTGCTGGTAGAGATGGGTGGTCACTGTGTGAGAGAAGCCTCTTTTCTAATGGGTACAGGGGTTGCACTTGTGTGTCTTGGAGATAAACACAGCAATGTGAATGATTACACTTGGAAATTAAAAACGAATTTTGACCTTAAACTGAGCAGGTATCTCTGAAGTTCTGCTTATTATATACCATAAAGTTTATAGTTCACATGCAAGTTCCTCTAAAACTAGTGCCAAGAGCATCTCCTATTTCAAACCTGAAGGTTTTTTGACATACATACTGGACATTTTGAAAATGGATGCAAAAGAAAATGGATAGTTAACATTTTTGTATTCACTGTCCGTCCAGGTTTTCATGGATTTTGGAAAAACTGTGAGGTGATAACTAACTATATACACACAACATTGCAGTTTGCAAGTATAGAAGTATCTTTTGCTATCTATAGGAACAGAAAAAAATAGACTCAGAGACTTGAATATAGTCATATAGGGTGTTTGTGGCAAAGTAAGGAATATCTTTAGAGAATTTAATTTTAACCTGTTACAAAATAACATTGATTCCACTTAAAAAATATGGAATGACTTATTTTCATTTGTTTACAAACTTCCATATATATTCACATCTAAGCAGAGGGTGAAGCTCAGAGCATTTCAGAACACGACCTGAAAGTGTCTAAAAATGTTAAACACTGGACAGTATCTATGAGAAGTGATATGAAATGCAAAATCTAAGGCCACAAAACTGCACTGATTATTCTGGTAATTGTTCCAGAATATGTTATATTACAAGCTCTGGTAATGAAACAGTTAAGGTTTCTGTGGAAGCATTGCTTTATTCTTGTATATATTATTCTATATAGTAAAAACTTCTTTTTTAAGTTTCTGAATGTTCAGTGTAAGAATATTCTGTGACTGAAGTCTTAAACTTTTTATTTTGGGGATGTTGCAGCTGAAATTGGCTACATGACTCTTGCATTTAATAACTGTTTAAATTTATATTTTCTCTGCTATGTTAATATCTTTATTTTTAATATCTGGTTCTTTTTACAGTTTGTTTTAACATCTACCGATTGAGAGATAAATAACTCTATTTGAAAACTATTTCTATTTAGAATTCTTAAGTTTCTGAAACTTTCCCTGCTTGTTCTGAAACTCACTGTGATTAGACTCCACTGGAAGGAGAATAATTATTCTGAAAATTAGAAATAAATCCCATACTCCTTTTGTTTTCGTTTTCATTTCAGACAATGGGAAATGAAAAAGGGCTCCATATATTAAAAATGTAAAATTTTAATCTCTGTTATTCCAAGAAAAAAGATAAATTGTTAGATTTTGAGCTGTTGTCTTCAGTGAGTACCATGTGCTTGGATAGTTTGAGCAGAAGTTAATAACCACAAACATCTTAGGCCATTCACTAATCTCCTTCCATGCATGCTCAATGAGTTTCTGCCAAACAAATTTCCGGCAGTAAATGAAATAGCTTCTCTTTCGAGAGCTCCCATTACCTGGTTGTCCTGCTCTGTGTGAGAGCCCCAAAGGGGTGCTTTGAATGTGGAAATTATAAATGTCTCAGCAGAACAGACATAACACTTACAGTGAAAAGATGGTGTTAGACGGAAGGAGGGAGATGGGAAATTAGGGATTGTGTGGGGAAAGGTGTTTCCCATAGGGAATTTCCTCTTAGCATGTGCCCAAGTGGTCCTGGCTCAGCTTAACCAAGGTTTCTATTTAGATCTCTTTTTCTAAAACCCATGTAAACTTCATCTTCAATTTTACCCAACTGATAGTTCAAAATACATTGAGTGCTATAAAGATGTTTTCTTTTAGTGACATGAAAATTGATTTCTAGTCAAACCAAATAACTCTGAAATGCCTGCCTGAAGCCCATAACTGGAGAAGCCGATATTGTATCAGAGAAGGCTGGCAAGCGTGGGGAAAAAGGGTTTATTCATTCTGCCTACAAGAGCTATGTAAACAAAAACAAAACATTCTTTCAGGACAGAACATGAGGAACTGGCAATGAAACAAAAGTGTAATGAAGAAGATTTCTAGGCCACCCAGCTGCCTAATTACTGGCAGCATCTCTGGATTTTTACAGCATGCCTCTCTAACACAGTCCTTTGGAAAACAAAATGTTATATTGTTGCAAAATAGTTACAAATCTAAAGCAATTTGTGTCCTGCAGACTTCAGCTTTTACCTACAGTAGAATTTTAAGTGACTTGGTCCACACATTGAACTAAATAAAGCAAGCTACCGGCACCTTTTTGTAACATATTAAAACATTTACCAAGATGAGGGAACTGAAAGTCTAGTTTAATTTTGCAATTTCATCTGCAGGACAGTGGCGGCATTATTCATAATTTCTTAGGGACGGTAATGAAAACTCTGAGTTCTACACAGCCTTGCACTTACAGTGTCCATACTGTGCTGTTGTGGAATGATTTAGCTATTCCCATGAGTATTCTCAGCAATGTTCTATATCTGATTCTTTAACAGTACTATTAAGACTTGATAGGATGGAACTAGACTATTTCTGAGCTCTGCTAGAAAACTGTATTAAGATGAAATATCAGCATTAAAAAAAACCCCAAAACAAACCCAGAAAAAAACAAAGAACATATCTACAGGGACAATAAATAGGTTTTATTCCGTTTCCTGAGGCTGTGGCCCTGCTTGCTTATAGACAGACAAGACCTTTGCTTGTTCTAATAATGCATTCCTGATCATAAACATCTGTATAAGATAATGCAGATGTATGTAATTATAAAAGTATTTAAGGCTTATTTAAGATTTCTGGATTTGAATCTTTGCAGTCTTTCTGGGTTTATAAAACAATGTTGAAAATACATTTCTTTATTAGGAAAAATATTTTCTTTCCATATCTTAACAGAAAAACATTACTTTCTTTTTCCTCAAGTTACTGTTCTCCCATGATGCATCGTTGATGCTGTTAATATTGTTTCTATGTATTAAACTTTGTTATCACAGTATTGCTGAGGGAGTAATTGCAATCCGTTTAGCACAAGCAAAACCAAAAAAAAAAAAGGTGAGTTACTACTGTCTCTAGTGACTAATGTTAATTAACTCTGGCTTCATCTGCACTATAAAAATGAGCACTTCTTAAATAGTTGTGAAATAATCTTGTGACTCAAATATATTTATAAAATGCATTTCTATTTTTAATCCAAGAAGTTATCCAGCAGTTTGGACATTTTGCAGATCACTCTGGTTAGGAAAAAAAGAATTGTAATAGTCACGTATGTTACACGTAATTCTGTTTGCAAGGAAGTATCAATATCCTATCCCATGAACACAGGAGGATTAAATGACTCCAGATTGTTCCAGGGGTTTAGTTTGTCTTCTCTTACTTATATCTTTAAGCCTGTCCCAGACAGCACCTTCTGCCGTAGATGGGCTTTTCCACAGAGCCCCACTGCAATCCTAGTTCTGGCCCTAAACAAAGCTACCTCCTCTGCCTCCAAGCACATTCTTTCTCTCTCTCATCTTCATCCACTCCTACACACAGGGGTCAGCAAAGTTTTGGCATCCATGTGAGTTGGATTCCTGAGGGGATTTGCATATTTCTGTATTTTGGGTTAGGAAGCTGTTTCAGATCTTACCTGTTTCCCCAAATATGCTTCTTGCTTCATCCCAAACCTCTGAACGTCAGGTTAGTAGTAACATGTCAGTCTTAACAATGCTTATTCCAAGTTCTAATGTTTTGGGTTTTGTGTTTTTTGGTGTTGGGTTTTTTTGTCTTTTCATTGACAGGTAAGACCACTTTTACTACTGCTTATCAAACCATATTTAAATTTTTTTTAGATGTCTAGTTTCTGTGCATAGCAACTATATAACAGTTTGCAAAATGGTTGTCATCTGGTCCCCATCCAATGCAACTAAGTTAGTTTAGCATGGGAAAAAATCTCATGTTAAAGAAGAAAAAGAAGGTAGTAAAGTTTGCAAAGTGTCCTACCGGAGAGTGTAACCTAATGCAAACTGTCTTGCTGTGTATAATTTTTTGATACATGGCACAAAACCAAATCACTAGCAATATACACTCTGTATTGAGTATTTCAATATAACAAACTCCATCCTGGCAAATTCCATCATCCTCAGAGGAAAGTTTGGTATTTTGACTGATGATAGTCCTTTTTTTTTTTTTTTTTTGTGCCTGATTGCTTAAATACATTCTGTCAAGGTCATGGCATGGTAATCACTGCATATTTCAGAGAAAACACTCTGAACTCATTGTCTCAGGTGACTAAAAATGTCATTTCACTCTGCATGCACATATTGTTTAGTTACTCTCACCAACTCCAATTACAAATAGTGCTGCTGTGGTGAATGCCAGGTAAACATATCCTAAGGTGATTGTCAGCCTTTAGCCTATTAATCCAAGACCTGACCCAGTTCAGATGTGATAGATACATCATTGTTGCCCAGACCTCTTATACGTATGTTCAATTAGATCAAATGTGAATAAGTGCATGGTGACATACACCAAACCTGTGAACCACACTGCTATGTATACTGCTCATACCTTTCCAATGCTGTAATTGTAGCCTTTAGATATTTTAAACCTTTGGAATGTAATGGAGAAAAATGCTTTCTTGCAATAAATAATGTTGGTTTGTTAATTGCCACTAGTGTTAAAACTTTGGTATAAATTGATTGCTTGCATAGAATAGTTAGCTCTATTCTGTCTCATCCAAAAACAAAAACCAGAAAATATTAAATTGTTGCCCTACAGTACTTGTATTATCTTGAGTTTCCATGACATTGCCACACATAATACAACATAATGGCAACAGAAAGCAAAAAAGAATTCTGGCTTGTGAGACTGTTGATGTAAATAGATAATGAAGCTTTCTATTGTATACCATAATAATAGCATAGGAACAGAAACTGATCTTTACACGATAGCAGTTTTGATTTATATATTTACTAGGATTTATATATGGCATTCATCATGATTCTGTACTCCTGTACAAATAATTACATATAAATTCCTCATGCCAAGATATCAGAGCCACTATTTACAGCAAGATCATCTTCACTTATCCAACTCATTTAGCTACTGAATAGGGTAAAGCTTTTTTAACTGCAGACCTCCTTATGATCCCAAATTTTTTTGGATCACAGAACCACAGAACGTGATGCTGACTTTTGGGCTCTTTTTCAGAGAGGCAAGGGGATAATTTCATTCAGGCTTTTTACATCAGAAATACTCTGTTTTTTCATGTGCAAACTACTGGTGGACATCTTAGAAGATGAATGCTTTGTGGTGGACTAGCTGCATCAGTATGAAACCAGGAAAGAGATATTTTCCTTTGGGACTCAAGTTTGGGTCAATTTGAGAATAATTTTAGCCCACACAAGCCAACCAGCAACACAGTCACCCAGTGAGTACTTGCTCTGGTTGCAGCATCTACCATGTACTGAAGGCTCCCTGGATGATATGAACTTTCTGAGAGACAGAAGCATTTCTTTTCCACAGGATATTGAAAACTCACCTGATCCTCTGGGCTCAAACATGCAAAAGCAACATCACAAGCCCTCCTTCCTGACTTCTGGCAGGTCTGCATCTGTCACCTCTCTCTGCTATCCGTAAGTCAGTGACATGCAGACTGATTCCTATAAGCTTCTTATGGCATGAAAGAACCCAAGTTATACTTCAAGGTTACCTCTGAGAGCTCAGAGTTAAAATGTGGGCAACTTTGCTGAAGGCTGCAGGGCATGATATAGATGGAGTTCTGTGTTAAGGGAGCTGTAAGGTTAAACCTATATAATGGAGTAGAAACCATCCAAATCTGCCATCAACTGTAGTCAGAAAGGCTTGACAGCATGTAAAGTCTCCATAGAGAGTAAAAAGCTTGAAATAATTTGAATTGGGAGCCCTCTCCCTCCCTAACCAGTTACAATTGTAAATATTTTAAGGCTCAATGGAGAAATAGGAATGCTTTGCATTGGCCTCCGAAACAAAGTGTAAGCTGGTGCAACCTGAGAAGCCCTGCTGTGAGCATATTCACTGGCTGTTGCAGCAAATGAGTGCATGGGTATTCTGCTCCCAGAATGGGAGTTTCAAATTCAGTAAGAGTTCTCCTCACCCTCATCCCACCAAAAATCTGTGAACAGTACAGTCCATGAGACAAGGAGGAAAAGTGTACAGCTCCCTCCCACCATCTTCCTAAAATTATTTTTCCCCTAAACATCCCCTTCTCCTACATTCACTTTGACCACTGGACTGAAAATCCATTATTTGATAAATTCAGGTTAGCAGCAAAGAGAAAGGTGTATCAGCTGTCTTGTGCATGGGACATCAGGACTACTATGATATTGGGAAATGGCTTATTCATGTTTGTTGCAGCTAGGCTATGTCTTTACAGAAACATTCTATATGTTAGACTGAGGAAAGAAACTGATGCTTTAAGATGTTTTCTTGATTCATTTGACATAAGTCATCCAAAAAAAAAAGCTGATTCAGGAGCATGGTACAAAGAGGGAGGAGAAGGCGGTGATAGCTGGTGATAAAGGTACTCAGGAGCCAAAGCTCTTAGGAATATCCAGCCATATCTTGGCAGTGCCCTGGGACTCTCTCAGGAGCTCTGAACCTCATAGGCATCTCTGATCTCCTGTACCACATATTAAAAACTGTATAGGTTCAGTAGGAGCTATAAGGACAGTTTTACTCCCTCACTTTTTGACAGTCTTTAATTATATAGCCTAATACGAAAATGCAGACAATAAAAGAAATAGGGAATAATTATCCCTTATAAGCTTAAAAATATATAGTATATATATTTTCAGCCCTTGTAAGCAGTCCATATATTATACACGTTAATATGTATCTTTGAGTGATATTAAAAATAGCATTCTGATCATATGACAAACCAGTTGCTATAGTAACTACATTCTTGCTGTAGAACAGCAAAGTAATAATGTGTAAAATGTGTAAATTATCAGTGTGTAAGAGCAACTGGTGTGTCTTCACTGCTACTCTGCTTTAAAATTAATCTTTCTATGAATATACATATTTCATTCATGTATTCTCATGACATTCCTGTTGCTGGCTCCATCCCTTCAGTTGGCCACCCTTGTAGTGCTTAAGTGAGACGTGACATTTCAGCCAAAAGAAAAAGGAGCAGGAGGAGCAGAGATAATGGACTCAATCCAAAGTAAAAAGGCTTATACTAATTTCAATGGACTTTGCCTCAGGCCTTATGCAAACAAAGGTGATTTATGAGGGACAGCATAAAAAGGCAGAGTTCACTCATTTTTGCGTGCCTGTTACCACATTCTCCTGTTGGAATCTGAAGAGATGTTGCACTTGACATTGGGGAGAGGTAGGATCAAGCATTGACATGTTGGAGATTCCCATAGCAGGCTGAGAATCGCTTGGTGAATGTGGAACCAATTTTCAAGAGCTAGTCTCCCTTCACCCCAAATTCCAAGCTTCTAGATTTACATGCCTGTCAATTTTTTTTTTTGTCATTGAAATTTCTTAGTATAGAAAAGATAAGTGTTACTAAAATTTAAGAGTGGACAAAACACATGGAATGAAGTCCTGGCTTAGCTGAAATCAAGAGCAAAACTCTCATTGACAGTATTTCACCTTTTCTGTTTAGCGTCATGCTGAAGAGGGAAGTGACCTACTGGCTTTCAGGAGATTGTAACCCCCCCAAAAGCAACAGATATGTTTATTTTTGACTCCAGAGAGAGGAATGATGTTTGTAGCAGTGCTGGCTACAGATCAGATATATTCCCATTTAGGGGGAATTATACAGTTAACCAGTAAATCATTCGGCTCATTCACTTTAATTATACTGGGTGACTGTGATAATTTATATTATTGGGCTTTCAAGTTTTGCTGTAGTCCAGAATTTAAGGCAAGTTGGTTGAACCTGAAGTCATTCCTAATTTTAAGGTTTCAAGGCACTGTGTTTTTCTTGTCGCAACCACAGCTTAGATGTAATTATAATCTGCTTTCTAATAACACCTGCCTAAGCGGAGTAGTTAGTTATTTACTAACATTTCAGGAGAGGTGGCAGATTGAAGGAGATCGGTTGTGTCTCTAAGCTCACAGATAGCCTGGTACTAAAACATGAGTCCAGATATGCTGTGGCTGAACATGATACAGCCCACCCCTTGTTCTGTATTAAAAGGCAAAGGCTTTTGGCTCAAAATCCATTTTTGAAGCAAATACCTGTTTCAAAATAGAAAGTGATAGTTTAAAATTGCTTTAGCTTATTTATTATCTTAAGTCATTATCATGATCTTCTACCTTTCCTCTGCAGCATTTGACAAACAAAACTACTGCTGCCTTAATTTCTGCTCTAAACATTATGGGACTTTGATACTGGTCTAACCAAATGTGCTTCTATTGTAGCTTTTTGGAACAAAGCTTTTTATAAAGTTGTGCTCTGAAATCTGTTTGAAATCAAACAGATTTTGTATGAGACTTAGTATGTGTAAAATATTCTTGTCAATAGTTCTATGTGACACCAAACTAATTTTTCTGTTTCTTGTATCATTGCTGCAGCATCAGCTCTGTCATTCAGTGTTAGATTTTTGTATCTATACCACCAAATTTTACTGTAGATTCCTGTTCTTTTTAGTGGCAAATTTCAACTTTTGGCATATATCAGAAATTGTTTAGTTGAAAATGATGCTTTGAAAAAAAAAATTTTATAAATTATTTCTGGTAGGAAATAGTTATGAAAGGTATATTCTGCAAAATGGTGACATTATTGTTCACATGCCTACAGCATTGTCATCTCCCCAAAGACTTCCTTTCCTCTGACAATAAAGGATTAACTAATATATTCTTTTACGTTTTTAAAGCAGAAATGATAAAGTGTATCCTACTATATGTCTTTCTATACTTCCTTGATATTGAAGTTATAGCCCTTATTAGTAAGTCACCTTTAACTTGGTGAGTCATCTTGTGGAGTCAGAACCTTTGTCCTTCCAGCAGCATGATCTTTACTGACAGTTATGAAATAAGGCTCATAATTTGGAGCTGGTCAGGAACTTCCTGACAAAATAATTTTGCTAGGAAGCAATTAACTGACCTTGAAATTATGAAGGATGAACTGGTTTCTTCAGAAAACATTTCTTGGATGCAGACTGGGATTCCTGAGCAAAAAATGGATAGAGTTGGCTACTCATAAGTGGTCTCCTTCCTTCTTGTATTTGTGTCCATTTTGTATAAGGGATCACAAATTTTCTCAGTGGTGAGGGTGTTCTTTGTCAATCCCTAGGCTATTTTAACAGCATTTTTCTTTTATTTTCTTCCACTTTATCATTTCTGCCTCAAAGCCACACAAACTGATTTTGAGCTATCATGAATTCATGCAAGCATGAAAGGAAACTTTTTTAATGAAGAAAATCTTTCTGAGATTGGAAGAACAGTCCAAATCTTTTTTTTTCATCCCAGGGTTTGGCCATCCGCATCAGCTCTGCAGGTATACGACACTTTCTTTTTCACACGGGGAGTAGACAGCTTCTGAATGTGCCCATTTTGTTGTAAAATCCTTCACCTTAACATGTAGCTTACATATATATTGCAGCTTAATTTATATGAAGCCATAGAAATCTATAGGAATATTAAGGGAGTAGTTCACAACTCGATGGAGGTAAAGACAGCAGAATCTAACATTCAATTTCCCAAATATTCTGGACAGAAGCCAGAAATCCATTTACTTATAAATATATAATTTATAATGTGGAAATGCTTCAAGGCCTTGCATGAAAATGCTTTAGATTTTTCTGAAAAAAAAAAAAAAGTTCCTTTTCATCATCTTGTCTTTTGTTTCAATTAAATCATGTTTCATTGTTGCATGCATTACAATAAATTAAGAGGGCCACCTATTCTCTCTTTGCATACAACTGGCATAAAAATGACACTTCCTGCATGACATAAAACCTCAGATAATTGTTTTATAATTAATTTACCTAAATTAATTTAATAGAGAAAAAAATGCATGATTTTATTATAAATGTGTCCAATTCATTTAAACAAAATAAGCAAAATATAGTTTCTAACTCCAGTCTCTTTCTTCAAAGCACCATTCCTCCTGAAAAGATTAGATGTTAGGTTTTTTAGCTATTGAATTTCTTTTTCACATTACTGTTTCTGAGCGTCAGTGCATTCTGAATGTTGGCTGAATCAAAAAAGATAAATATAAAAAGACCAGATCTGAGAAGATGCTTCTGAAAATATTTTCCTTATTTTTAATTTTTTAACTAAAACTTTGTTTCTTATTTATGTTCAGCTGCTGATCTAGTGTATTTGGTTTGCTGGTAATATTAATGACAAATAACTAATTCATCTGAGGAAAACAAATTCTGGCTCTGGAGTAATAGCTTCTGATCACAGGAATTTGTTTTTCAGACCATGGAACTGAATACCAAATGTGAAGATGTTTTACAATAAATTGTGTTATAGTCATTTATTCCAAAATAAAAGTCATTCAGCAAATACTTTGAGAAAAACTGTTTTACTGATGGATGAACCCCAAGTAGAAAAAAAAGAATCTCAACAGCTTCCTGTCATTTCTACAAATTCAAAACTAAATGTCCTCCTATTGGGTATATAGGTCTTTTGAGTGTATACACAAAGAAATGACAGATTTTAGAAGAATGGACACTAAGAAGAAAAGGAGCATTTATTCAGATGAAGTAGCTGGGGAGCAATACAGTATTGTCTATTTGGCTAGGAAAATGTGTACCTTTTATGAGAAATAAGTATTTGACAATAAATGCAGGTACCTGGACAGCAACTTTGAGAAATACGTTTTCCTGTCATAGATTGTGAAAGCAGACAATACAGAGATAAAGAAAACCTGGTAAAAGAGAACCTGGGCTTTGGATGTGGTAATCCGTGAGTGTAGATGGAAAATTGCTCAAGGAAAATTGAAAAATAAAATAAAACGCTTTGAATGCTAACAATGTGTTAAACTGTTAGGGAAGAATAGAGTGCACAAAATAACACATTTGGAATAAATATGGTTTTGGGAAGGCTAATAAACACCTTATTTTCCACATGGTAGTAATAGTAAAAGTGGTAATCAGCACACTTGGATTCAGAATGGACAAACAGCTTATTGAATAGAGGATGTGTTGCCAGGAACTGTATAATACTATGCTATTAAAGGAGACTTCAGCTGCAGATGAAGGAGCCAGCCTAACATGAGCAGTTTACCTGGGGCAGCTCTTTCTGGATGTGGTAGCTGTCCAATTGTCACGTACTCACTGGACCAACCAGAAGTTATGAACTGGTGTGAATAATGAGCATGTTACAAAAATTATGATCTCAGACAATAATCTTCTATTCTGCTCATCAGTGGTTTCTTCTTAAATTAATTGAAGCTAAATAAAAACAGGTGCTTACGTAAGGTTTCTGTACTATTTCAGACATTAAGGAATGTAGTAGAGTCAGCTGGATTGAAAAGTTCAGTGTCTTGAATAAGAATGAACTCTGGAATATTTTGAAGTAAAAAAGGTAAAATCTCTCAAAAAAAGGAGGAAGGCAGGCAAGAATGCCAGGAGGCCTGCATAGATAAACAAGATGCTCCTGAACTTGCTCAGGTGCAAAAAAAGAACGTACAAAGATTGGAAATGAGGACAGGCCGCCTGGGAGGACTACAAAGAGGTTGTCAGAGCAGCCAGGGTTCAGGTTAGGAATGCAAAAGCCCAGATAGAGTTAAATCTGGCCAGAGACATTAAGGGCAACAAGAAAAGCTTCTATAGGTATATCAGTGATAAAAGGAGGGCTAAAGAAGATGTGGGCCCTCTCTGGAAGGAAACGGGAGATCTGGCTGCAAGGGATATGGAGAAGGCTGAGGTCCTCAGTGACTTCTTTGCCTCAGTCTTCACCAGCAAGGGCTCTAGTCACAACGTCCAAGTTACAGAAGGCAAAGGCAGGGTCTGGGAGAAGGAAGATCTTCCCACTATAAATGAAGATCAGGTTTGAGACCACCTAANTGAGAGGTGGGCCCATGCCAACCTCATGAAGTTCAACAAGGCCAAGTGCAATGGCCTGCGCCTGGGTCAGGGCAACCCCAAGCATAAATACAGGCTGGGCAATGAGTGGATTGAGAGAAGCCTTGCAGAGAAAGACTTGAGGATGCTGGTTGACAAAAATTTCAGCATGAGCCAACAATGTGCCAGTGCAGCCAAGAAAGCTAACTGTATCCTGGACTGCATCAGAAGAAGCATGGCCAGTAGGTCAAGAGAGGTGATTCTGCCCCTCTACTCCACTCTGTGAGACCCCACCTAGAGTATTGTGTCCAGCTCTGGAGCCCCCAGCACAAGAAGGCCATGGACCTGTTAGAGAGGGTCAAGAGGAGGGCTACAAAGATGATTAGAGAGCTGGAACACCTCTCTTATGAAGACAGGCTGAAAGAATTGGGCTTGATTAGCCTGCAGAAGAGAAGGCTCAGGGGAGACCTTATTGCATCCTTCCAGTATCTGTAGGGGGCCTACAAGAAGGCTGGAGAGGGACTTTTCACAAGGGACTGCAGTGATAGGATGAGGGGTAATGGGTTCAAACTGGAAAAGGGTAGATTTAGATTGGAAACTGGAAGGAGATTCTTTGCTCAGAGGGTGGTGAGACACTGGAACATGCTGCCCAGGGAAGTTGTGGATGCTCCATCCCTGGAGGTGTTCAATGTCAGGTTGGATGAGATCCTGGGTGGCCTGGTCTAGTGGGAGGTGTTCCTGCTGTAGCAGGGGAGTTGGAACTATGTGATCTTCGAAGTCCCTTCCAACCTAAACCATTCAATGATTCTATGATTCTATGAAATTTGAAGGAGAGAAGCATAGAAAGGATATCAAGTCCAAATACATTGAAAGCAAAAAGGGCTCAAGAAGGACATGAGGAATGAACAGCAAACCCACAGGGAATGGAAAAAGGTATTGATGAAGAAAGCAAGCTACTTGAAAGGTGATAAACTGTGGGGAAAGAGAGAGAACTGCCTTAAGTCAGACTGGATTAGACATTACAGAGAAAATAAAACCAAATAAACAAATTGAGAGTACCCTGATGAAGTCTGCTGATGATACACAACTGAGTGGGAAAGTGGATGCTTCAGAAGGGAGAACCACCCTGCAGGAAGACCTGGATAGACTGGAAGAGCAAGCTAACCACAAGAACCTTATGAAGTTAGGCAGGGATAAGGTCTTGCACCTTCAGGAGTGCAACTCAGGCAGAGATCTACCCAGCTGGAGAGCAGCTCTGTGGAAAGGGACCTGGGGGTCCTGTCGAACAATAAGACCAATACAAGTGAACAGTGTGCTACAGTGGCAAAGAAAGCCAACAGGATGCTGTGTTGAGCCAACAAAGGCATCACTAGCAGAGACAAAGTATTCTTTATCCCACTCTACTCAGCATTTGTCAGGCCTCATCTAGAATACTGTGTTCAGTTTTGGTCTCTGCTATGCAAAAAAGATGTAGACAGGCTGAAGAGGGTCCAGAGAAGCACCTCAAAGATGAACAAAGGACTGAGAAGTCACCATATGAGGGAGGGCTGAGAGAACTGTGTTTGTTCAGCCTTGAGAAAAAAAGGCTTAGGGGAGACCTTATCACCATGTTCCACTATTCAAAGGGTGGCCACAAAGAAGATGGAGACTTCCTTTTTACAGAGAAAAGACAAGGAGTAATGGATACAAGTTACTCCTGTGAAGATTCCAGTTGGACGCAAGAAGAAAATTCTTCACAATGAGAACAATCAGACATTGAAATAATGACTCCCAGGGAAGTGGTAGATTCCTCAACGTTGGACACTTTTAAGATTCAGCTGGTCATCTTGTCTAGACCACTGTTTTAACAAGAAAGGTTGGACTAGATGATCCTTGAGGTCCCTTTGAACCTGGGAATCTATTATTCCATGAAATAGCAGGTTTATTGGTAGTAAAACTAAAAAAAGAACAATGAAGGAAGCCATACTTATGTGCAGGGAGGTCAGGTTAAGATTTAGCTATGGCCTAAAATAAAAATGAATTATTCTTTTTTTAAGGGTGAAGATGTTGAACAATTATTTGTCTTGCTAAACTCATCAAGACATCCAAGGGAAAGGAAGGGAATCTGAAATCTCCACATTTGAGATAGAATCAAAATCTGAAAAGTTTAATAAAAGCATAGGGAGAAAACATGCACGTAATTATCAATGCCACATGAAATAATCAGTTTGTTAGCTATTATTTTAATAAATTATTTTTTAAAGTGGGGAGTGTGATTGGAGAATAGAAAGTATAAACCTATAATAAGAAAGGAGAAAAAGTGATCTGGGCAATTACAGGTTCATGAGTTTTACCTCAACAGTTCATATAGTTTGGGATAAATTTGGAAGTAAAGTGTAAACAAAGATATGAAGCTAAGTGAACTAAAATGCAACTTCTATTTACCAGAACTAACTTTATATCATTATTTAGTAAAAGAACTGACTTACTTAACTAGAAAGGTAGATCAGATCTGCTTGGACTTTAGTAGGGCATCTAATGTAGTGCTC
This sequence comes from Brachypteracias leptosomus, assembly GCA_013401335.1. NCBI lineage: Eukaryota > Metazoa > Chordata > Aves > Coraciiformes > Brachypteraciidae > Brachypteracias > Brachypteracias leptosomus. The sequence goes on along the minus strand of VYZX01011223.1, from coordinate 1,087 downwards.
CACTGGAATTTACTAATTGCACTAGATAGGATGGGGATTAGCAGGGAACTTATAAAATAGGTAAAGAGCTGACTGAAGGCAAGATAATTATGTAATAGCTTGTGCTTAAAGGGCATCATGAGGCTGGAAGGAGGTACCCTGAAGTCTTAAGGGATCATGAGGGACTGATTAAGGAGACCTAATCAATTGTTGTGACTGTCATGGGCTAGAGTGTGAGTTTACCGCTTAAGTGCAGTAGTTCTTTCTTTGAACACACTTGTTTCTCAGTACCCCATGATAGATGGAAGAGAGCTCTCTCTTTCACTAGATCTAGGAGCGTGCACATGGGCAGCTGCTGCACAGTAAGATGTGTTCTACTTTCCCTCTGGTAAGTGGTTCCTCTGACCATAACTTTCCTTAATAGCTTTAGTAATGACACAGGCATAAAAAGTGGCAGTGTGGTAATGAGACAAAATTGGAGGTTTTTCCAACATGGAGAGGATCGAAGCATAATCCAGGAAGGTCTTGGTTACCTAGAGGACCGAAATAGCAGAAAAGAGCTGTAATTCAACAGCAAAATGTGCAAGTCACTTAAAAAGACAACAAGAAAGAACTTCTCTGTCAAATTCAATGGCAGGAAATGGAAGAAGAGGAGAGGAACCAAAGTACCCTCATCGGTTTCAGGATATGTCTGAGACATCTGTGGGATGCTTCTGAGAAGCTGGCAAGTCCAGTCCCCACATATATCAGTTAGACCTCATGTTTCAGCCTAAAGGTATGAGCATACAGAGAGATTTTTGAAGTTCTGCTCAACTATGTTAAGAAAAGTGAATTCAAACTGGAATAATGGTCATTGTGGGAAAGGATGGATTGGTTTTTATGAGAAGAAATTAGAAGATCTTGATGTGTTTCTTTCACAGGAAAAAAGGACTGGGAGGGAACATATTACTATATAGCAGGAGAATGAAAAAACAGCAAATGAAATATCTTTTGGGAAATACAACAAAACTGGTTAAAAGCTAATAGTTATGAGCAAACCAGGCCATACATAAAGGTAGAACTGTGACTGAAAAGTTGTTAGATAATTACCTGTCTCCGTTTAAGGCTC
>VYZX01011222.1:235621-250513 GCA_013401335.1 Brachypteracias leptosomus | reverse complement strand
ACTGTCTTTTAATTTTTTTTTTTTCAATGCAGAAAAGCATTCTATGGAGTAAATGAAATTGCTGTGAAAGTGCCTTCCATTTTTAAGCTTCTGATTAAGGAGGTAAGATCATTTCTTTAACAAATGAAAATAAAAGTATATAATTAAAGGTTACTTTAAGTACAATCACTATTAGACTGGTCTTCAAATAATGATATAAGCCACAAACCTTCCCTCAGAGCCCTGCACTGTAAAGCACTGTCCAAAAATATGGACCTTTATTTTTGAGCTCTACAAACTTAATAAGTTTGAGCTCTAAACTCTTCAGAGTTTACAGCCTGGTGTCTTAGCAAGGACATTAGAAATTGTGTCAGAATTCCTTGAGAGGGTATGCATCTTATTTAATTTTTTTTATTAATTTCAAACACAAATTAATCAATTGTGTTCTCCATTATCAGCACAGAGATTATACATTACAACATAGAATCATAGAATTGTCAGGGTTGGAAGGGACCTTAAAGATCATCTAGTTCCAACCTCCCTGCCATGGGCAGGGACACCTCCCACTAGATAGGCATCAAATCAAATGTGTTCTTGCATAGACTTTTGTTGGATTTGTTCCATTTCCCTTGTATAGGGTGAATTTGAATAATTGACTTGTTATCCATGTGCTATGATAATGCATGATAGAAACATTGGAACAAAAACTCAGCAACCTGAACTAATGGAGTAGGAACTTGAAGTGTCAGTGCCTTTATTAATAAGAAATAGATCATAGCACCCAAATGAAAGAATTGTAGCTTAAGGTGCCTCAGGTGTTCCTATGATTTTGCTTTGAGGTATAGGGGAAAATACATGCAAGGATGTATTCAAGTATTATTTTAGTGAGAGCTGTGCTTTTGAGGGGTTGAGGAAATAATGAAAGAGGGATCAGTTTGGCAAAACAAAAAAATTATGTATAAAGAACTGAGATGTTTATCTCCTCCATGGAGGAGGAGGATGATTCTTGTTCTTCTGACAGTGAATGCATGTGACCTCTTGGCGTAACTTTCATGTTCTTTTACTCTTCTAGGTTCTCAACCCTTTTTACATTTTTCAGTTGTTCAGTGTGATATTGTGGGTCACTGATGAATATCACTACTATGCATTAGCAATTGTGATCATGTCTGTAATATCCATTGTTAGCTCACTCTACACCATTAGAAAGGTAAGTTTAAAGAAAACAGATGCATCTTTTCAGCTTTTTTTACTGATTGGTTTATTTTGATGTTAAATTGCCAACAGTTCTTTTTGAGGCCCTTCTCAAAAAGAAACTTTGTTTTCAAGACTTTCTTTTCAATAGCTGATTTTCCATGCTGTTGAATCAGGTTGACCTCAGACAACAGAAACACTACCTCACTTAAATGTAACCCAGACACAAGTTTATATACCAAGTTGTACTGACAGCAGTGATTCCATCTTGCATTGTTTCCTTCTGTTTGAAAAAGTCCATTAGAATTGAGTGGATTGTTTAATTGGTGATGCATTTTTCTTTGTCGACTTAACTGTAGCTGATGGAAATCAAAGTGTAAATTATCCTTAAATGGCTATCTTGGAATTCAGACCAGAGGCAAAAAAAAAGAACTCTTACCTGAATCCAAATTTATACAAGTACTACAGTTTTTACTTATGTATGTTGATGACCAAATGTTTTTATAACATTTTGCATGGGAGTGTCTGTCTGCTTCTAGAATGCTGTTAAAAGTAGGAACTCTTACAGGTTGATACACTCAAACTTTGTTTGCCCATAAGTTTCCTAAACTGTGTTCAAGAGGATGTTTTAAATAACATTTTGTTGTAAGAAAATGTTAGCAAAGAATCTCATCACTTCTATGTGTAGAGATAGAGTGTGCATTTAGAAGACATGCTGTGCTTTGAAATAACAAACTGTTTTCTCCCTTTTGCAGCAATATGTTATGTTACATGACATGGTAGCAGCTCACAGCATTGTCAGGGTTTCGGTCTGCAGAGGAAACCAAGGTAAATTTCACAGGCAGTGTGGAGGGTTGAGTATTAAATTGTTCATTAAGTGTGAGTGTAAAGTTGGGTGGTATTTTTCTTGGATCAACTTGAAATGGTTGCATTTCTTAGAAGACTGCATGGGAAAGGGAGAAGTTACAAATAGGTTAATCATTCCTTCAGGATAATCCTTCCAGATGGTATTTTTAGCAAGTATCAGGTTTGTTCTAGACTAGGTGCTTGTCCTGTTTCTTGTTATTTATCACTCCACATGTAACTGTCATTGTAGTTTCTTTCTTGGCTTAAAGAAGTGCATGCATTGGGTTTCCATTATAATTTATTACCCATTGATTTCTGGATTTGTACTTATTTGGGTTCCACAATAGTTGAAGATGGTTAGATTGTGGTATGTGATGCCTTTCTGTAAGACGTGTTGTGTTGGACTTGTGTCACTACACTGTAGTTAATTGTTAACATCTTTTGTACAAGCTTAACTCCTTTCACTTGTTATGGTGAACTATATCTATGTACTCTAGAGTTTAATCTGTAATCAAATTGGGTGTATCAATGGCTTGTTCTGTATCTTTTCAAAACCTTTTTAACAATGCCATTACTAAAATGGAGTATCATCTTAATTGTCACCACCCAGATCATGGCTGTGAGGATCTTCATCAGATTTTGTAGATGGTGGCTATTTCCAGATAAACTTGTTTGTGTTTTACCACTCAGAAATAGAAGAAATCCTTTCCACCGACCTTGTGCCTGGGGATATCATTTTGATTCCATCTAATGGGACAATTATGCCCTGTGATGCAGTACTTCTAAGTGGTACTTGCATTGTAAATGAAAGCATGCTAACAGGTAAAGTAAACTTGATACAGTTTTGCCTGGCTAAATGTGTTAGTTTATCTGTGTGCAAGCTTGACTTCCAGTATGTTCTAGCAGAAGTGGATATGTTTAATTTTGCTTGAAAAGTGTGTGTTCTGGCAATTACATGCTCCTAAGTACTTATGTACTTGTGTTCTGCTTATTTGCACAGCTACCTGGTACTGCTTGGCAACTCCAAAAATAAGGGATAATTTCTTGTTGAAAATTTGTTAATAGTTTGTTTTCCTGCCTCTTTACTTTGTGCTCTCAGTGCAGATTGAGTTCTGCAGCATGTTTCTTCAGAAACTTTTTAGCTACTTCCAAGAATAAAGGTAGAGTGTAGAATGTTCTGCTGTATTTAAAACCAGAAATTTTCTCAAGTTGTGCCTGCATACTCTGAAACCAGGGACCTGATGTATTTGTAGAACAGCTTCAGTGAATAGAATGGACGATGGGTACTTTTTGTTATATACCAGGATAGTCTGTCCAAGCTGGCAGCATTTAGAAAATTGTAATTTAGAGACTTTTATCATGTTCAGTTCTTTGAATGTATGTGAGCCTCTTGCTGCTGCTGGTAACTGATAAAAATTGACTGCAGCCCTAACTTGAGTCTACTCAGTCACCAAAGGAGCTGAGAATAATTTTATTCAGCTTCTAGTTTTTCTGAATAAAGATGGGGTGATGCCTTGCAGCAGAAGGAAGCTTGTCCTGTTTTTCCAGTTAACTGTATTTTAGATCGATTTGATTCAAATTAAGAGGCACAAAAGCTGTAGTGGTGAATAACAAATAGAGTTAATTAGGATTTGGATAAGAAATCTGATGAGCTGACACTGATAGCTGAGAGAGTACCTCATAACATGCTGGAGGGAAGATGAATTCTGTGCTGATGAAGTGAGATTATATCGTTCTGCCTGAAGTCATGAAGGAAAAAATATCTGTTCTTATTTGATCTTGCTTAGAGATTCTTTTCCTTTTAAGGTGAAAGTGTTCCTGTCACAAAGATTAACCTGCCAAATCCTTCAGAATGTCCGAAAGAAATGGGAGATGAAATATACAGCCCAGAAGTGCATAAACGTCATACTCTGTTCTGTGGAACCGATGTCATCCAAACCCGTTTTTATACTGGAGAACTGGTCAAAGCTCTAGTAGTGAGAACAGGTATGGAGTAATAAGTTTATCACTTATTAACGTGCTGCTTGTTTTTGTAGGTGTATGTCAGCTGAGACTTCGGAGTATTGTGTGGTGTGTTGGTAAGCTTGAATAAATGAGTGTGCCTCAAATAATTTGATAAGTGTCTTACAACAGTAATTGAACTAGATTGTGGCCTGGAGAGTATCAGTTGGCAAGCAAGAAAGTGAATCAGTCCTTAGCATCCATTTAAACTTACCTGGATGCATTTTCAGGTCCATTGGATGTCTTTTACAGCATGTTGGTTGAACTACACATGCCTCTTTGAAAAGCTTTGACATCGGACTGGGTGGGTTTATTTTAGTGGAGTCATTGGCTATGTCATACATTTCTTTGCCCATAGTTTTGTCAAACTCATATTTGCTTAAGAAGATGTGTTCAATCGAGCCTTTTCTACAGAAGTGCTTATTCATAGTAAGATGTTAAAGGTTTGGTTTAGATTAAAGCAATTGCACAGACTGGTGTAGTTGTGGGATTCTGCTTCACAAAGTTGATCTTAAGAAAACCACCACAAAATAGATTAATGTAAGTTATAATCCAAGCTACAGTAGAGTTGGGTAGAATAAGTTTGACTACAAGGACTAGAATGCTACTTAAAGCAAGTTTTCCAACAGCTTCATCCTAATTAGCCTCTTCTTTCCCTGGTGTCTTCTCTTCACCATCTGTTAGTCTGTTTTAGCAGCAAATGTGTTGGGTTTTTTTATTTGAATTTGTTAATGTCTTTCCAGGCTTGTATTAGTTTTTTGTTTTTTTTTTCTTTTCCCAAAGAACAGTATTTCCCTTCCCTTCACCACATCTCCCCTTTAATAATATCCATCTCAACTTCTTTTGTTCATTAAATAAGAAATTCTGTGTGCCCAGCCTGATGTGTATATACAGAGAGGTAGAAGGCAGGAGAAGGTCTATTCAAAAGGGTTTGTAATGATAGGACAAGGATTAATGGTTTTAAGCTAGGAAAGGAGAGATTTAGACTGGCTATTAGGAAAAAGTTCTTCAACATGAGGGTGATAGATCAGTGGAATGGGCTGCCCAGGGAGGTGGTGGAGGCCCCATCCCTGGAGTCATTCAAGGTCAGGCTCGATGAGGCTCTGAGCAACTCGACCTAGGTAGAGATGTCCCTGCTTGTGTAGGGAGGTTGGACCAGATGAGCTCTGGAGGCCCCTTCCAGCCTGAAACATTCTATGATTCTATAAAACAGCGACAGAAATGAGCTGCTGAAGGCTTATTTCTTCTACTCTGCAGGCAGGAAAATGCATATTTTAAAGTCTGAAACCATGGTCTGGAACTCTTACAAAGAGAACTGTAGTTGCTTCCAACACACTGAGTCTGACTGCCCTGATGTCGGATGTTGCTGCTATAGTCTGCCCTTTGCCCAGGACAAGTCAGAGTTGGCTCCTGTGTTGTAAACAGGATGAATTTAACTCTGTGGACCTTGTTCAAATTTTATGCCTGGACAAGCATGCTTTTCCTGCTATGGCTGTATAGAGGGAGGAGTAAAGGGATATAAAATCCCCTCTCTGTTCTCCTGTTTGGTTTACAGGGATGGGTTTTAGGCAAATAGGGAATTTCCCACTACACAGAACTGGGTAGGTGTCCTCTAACGCTTGTAGCTTCTCGCTCCTAAGATGTCCAGTTGTAAGAACTAAAGTAATTCTTACCTGGTGAGTTACAAGTAAAAATCCCTTTAACTGAGGGAGGGGGATGCCACAAAATCGGAAGATACTAGAAAATGTGGTCCTTAAAAGCATCCTAGGAGAGCAGAACTCCATATGGCTGTGTTCAAAGACATGTAGTCTTAATCTTGTAGATCAGGATATGAGATTGTTCTGCTGGGACTGTACTCACAGTCCTCTTCAGAGGTAAGCCTTTAACATGAAATGTTGGGTGTTATAGCTGAAGTATACATAAAATATGGAAGAACCAAATGTATTTCTTTTTTTTTTATTCCTGAAACTCAGTTCATGGATGTGTTAGTGTGTGTGGCCCCTATTGCAATTGAGAATTTCAAATGGAAACTTTTTTTAGAGAACAGGAATGATCACTGAAACTATCTGTATATGTTCAGTGTGTTCTCAAGACACCACACAAGGTTTTCATCTGCTGTTTTACCCTGGTGTGTTCTAGCCTATGTGGCTACAGAATCTTCTGCAAAACCACTAAAAAAATCAAAAGTTGTTCTGACTTTTTTTTTTTTTTTTATTACTATGTTGAATTACAAAGCATTCATGACTAAATACTCAAGTACATACTGACACGCTGAACTTCTCTGAACACATCCATGATTGGTATTCTACAGTTGTGCATTTAAAGCCTGGAGGCTTCATGCCTTGTTCCTCTTGTGATGAATTCATCCTCTTTAAGACATGCAATAGCTGCTTCATTCTGGTCGAGTCTTGTGTGCCAGATATAAGCATGGAGGACCTAGCAGCCTTTGCTTGAGGTTGTCACGGAGCTGTTGCTAATGCCACTAATATCAATGACATTGATATTGAGGTTGTAGTAATAGACTTTGAAGTCTTAAGCAGATACATCAGCTGCATGTCTGTGCCATAGGAGAGAAGCAGGTAGTACCATGTGCATGGGCATTTGGGAAGCACCTTAATTACACTATTGCAGAACATGTTCCTGGATATTGAGAAACGGTCTTAATGAAATGAGTAGCTTCAGGGTTTCACTGAGGTTTTTAATATACTTGAAGAGCTTTGCTGTTTATACTTCTAATAACCTACTCCTTTTCATTTCTAGGCTTTAGTACTGCAAAAGGACAGCTTGTTCGTTCCATACTGTATCCAAAACCAACTGATTTTAAACTCTACAGGGATGCTTATTTGTTTCTCCTGTCTCTGGTAGTGGTGGCAGGCATTGGGTTTCTTTACACGGTTGTCAATAGCATCTTAAATGAGGTATGTCTTCATTTCTAGTCTAGAACTGCCTTATTTTAGAAAAGCACTTATCATGATGTCCAGCTCAGATAATGAGAAACAATTTGATTTGAAGTGAAATTTCTTTGCTTTATTTTGTATCACTGGAATAAAAGAGACAAGCTTATTAAGAACAAAAACCAGAGAACAGAATTTGAGTGTATTACAGTGAAATTTGAGTTTATCTCAGTTTCTTTTGACCCAATTACTAGACTGTTGTCTTTATTATATGTAAGAATACCATCAGACTGATAACCAGTTTGAAGAAATGGGATACAACACACTTGAAGCATGCTACAGGGGGGAAAAAAATCCTTACTAAGGAATAGATAACTGATAACCTGATAACTGTAATTTTAATTTTTTTTTTTTTTTTTTCCGCACCTCTCTCCAAAAATTTTGCATTATTCTGTTACTGTTTTAAAGTACTATATTTGCAGGTGGAAAAGTGCAAACTTGAAGTTACAGGGTGTGGGTAATTTAGGACTGGGTTATGATGGTTGTGGGTGGCAGGTGAAGATTGTGCTGGGGAAAGCGATGTGTGGAGTTTGCTTTTGGTAACACTAACGTAACACTTCAGTGAGATAGTGAATCTTTAAGTGTTGAGTTCTTGTTGGTTAACTCTGATCTGTATTGCAGGTTCCACTTCATACCATCATCATCGAGTCCCTTGACATCATCACGATCACGGTGCCGCCAGCGCTCCCGGCTGCCATGACTGCCGGCATCGTTTATGCACAGAGAAGGCTGAAGAAAATTGGCATTTTCTGCATCAGCCCGCAAAGGATAAATATTTGTGGCCAGCTGAATCTTGTGTGTTTTGATAAGGTGAGGTGAATTTTGAAACTTTGTGTTGCCGCCTGGAGAAGCATTGTATTATAATTGGGAATTTGTATAGACTAGCAACTACAGGGAAATGCATTACTCTTGTATAAGTAAGATCATTTTTGTCCTGGTGTTGTGTTTAATACCACCTGTTAACTCCCTTAATTTAGTCTGCTCTAAAAAATTGTTGTAGTACAGAGCTGCTTTCTTATCTTAAGACTCCCAAGTCCTAAGTTACTACTTGCACCCCAGAGGTGTCAGAGTTGGGTTTAGATAAGAGTTTTATTTAGTACACAGGCTTCTGGAACATTGAAGTGTGAGGTCACACTTGTTTCTCATTTTCATTTATTTCAATGAAAAGCCAAACCAGCATAATTTGTCGTTGTTCCTTAACAGAAACATGTAAAGACAGTAATGCCACTACCCAGAATCCTTTGCTCATAGCTAATTCTTAGGTATAATTTATTTTCCTCCTTAGGTTTTTATCTGAAGTCTTAAGTACCTTCACTAACTTATTATTTACCTTGTAAATACATTCCAGTTACTGTTTTAGCTGTGTAAGAAAGTAGTACTAAGGGTTTAGTACCTTTTTTCTGTTGCCCCCAGCCTCTGAATATGGAGATGTTGAGCTATCATCTTTGAATTTTACAGGTCTATTTCATTTGTCCTGTCTCCAAAGAGGGGCATGGTTGCTTTGAATGTTCTGTTGTTGTTGTTTTTTGTTTTAAACTTATTTAACAGAGTTGGAACATAGTTAACTAGCAAAAAGCAAGGGAGATGCTGTATTTCCTCTCCTAAACTCTTGATTTTTAAGGGAAAACAAGATAAAATATGTTGTTTGGGCATCATTTCTTAATTATCTGTTAGTTTTTGCTCACTTGAGGATAACTTGTTTCTGAAGGCCTTTATTTCTTGCTGTGCCTCTTGGATTATTTTGCAGACTGGCACACTTACTGAGGATGGCTTGGATCTTTGGGGAATTCAGCGGGTGGAAAATGCTCGGTAAGGGTCAGCTCAGAGCTGGTACTTGGTTGTACTTGAAGAGCTTCAGCAGAATAGAATAGAATAGAATAGAAAATTCAATGTGAGCTCATATATTTGCATTTCTATAATGAACTGTAAGAATGCAACTGAGAATCTAGTTTAGGTGTAATGAAAGTTGTAACTCTCTCACAAGGCTGAGGTGGAATTGAATTTGTTAGTCTGAGGCCTCCTTAGGTTCACACTGCAGAAATGATGCAGTTAAAGTATAGCATCTTTCCTTAATCCTCTCCTCCTAAGTGAGGACTTTTTGGGCTACTAAAATGAATTAGCTTAGCTAATTGAGTTAAGCACAGAGTGGTAAGAGGCCTCTGTGTAAGGAATCAAATGAGACAGTGAATTAACGCAGTTTCTGAAGGAAACAGAAGTTGTGACTGACTGTGAAGATTCCAGCCCAGAGTCTTTATCTGTTCTGTGATGTGTGAAAATACAAGTGAAGAGACTTGTGCAGCCAATTTTCTTCTGATAATCTAAACAAACCTTTTGAATTGGCTCATAATAAATAATTACAGTGCTAAGTATGTTATTACTTCATTGTTTTAGTTTCCTTTTGCCGGAAGAGAGGGCTTGCAGTGAGAGCCTGCTGAAGTCTGAGTTTGTTGCTTGCATGGCAACTTGTCATTCCCTTACAAAAATTGAAGGGGTGCTTTCTGGGGATCCACTTGATTTGAAGATGTTTGAAGCAATAGGATGGGTGAGTGCCTGCTTGTTTCAAGAGAAAACGTTTTAAAGATCAGTAATCTGAAATATCCTGCACTGTTACATGCAAGATCAGCTGTTCTGTGCTGTTTCAAGCTCTAACTGTAAAACAGTGGGCTTTGGACAGTGCCTGTGTGTCAAAGGAAGTCTTAATATGAAAATGTTCTTCAAATGTATTCTGTGCAACAATTCATAGAACTGAAAAAATCTGAAGAGCTAATTTACTCCTTTCTGATGTGTGTGTGAAGTTTTCATTATATATAATAAACACGTACAGTAACTAAGTGGATCTTAAGTTAACTGCTAAATTAAGACACTTAATTCTCACAGGAAATCTTGCTTAGAAAGATCATTGCAACTTTGGCTGACTTCCAAGCCTGTGTTTTTCCTGAAAATTACATTACGAGATAATCAACGTTAATCAATGTGTAAGTTAGTTGATTATTTTTTATACAGATTTTAGAAGAAGCAACTGAAGAGGAAACAGCCCTTCATAATCGAATCATGCCGACAGTGGTTCGACCTTCAAAACAACTTTTCCCAGAATCCAAGCAAGCAACAAATCAAGAAATGGTATAAAAATTCAAAGCAATTCTTTGAGTTGAAGTAGTCCTTTGTGTTAAACAAACACATTTTACCATGTGCTGTGGTTGTGGCTGAGGTAATTCAAACAGGATCAAAACTGTGGGTTTTGGTGGCAAAGATAGAGAAGACATGTTTAAACTGTCGTTGAAGGTGATAGTTCAGTATATGCTACTTTCAAGGTGAGCACACTGATAGCATTATTACTCTTATGGACCAATTATAAAGTGTTGTAAGGCTTTTTAAGCTTTTACATTTTAATATGAGTATCATTACCAGATTTTATTGTGCTAATGAAGTGCTTAGATGTGCTTGCCTATGGCATGGAATTCTTGCCAACATTGAGAGCCATGCTTTACCACCTCAGATGTGTGCTTTAATTAAGTGCTGAGTTAAAATGAAATTGGATATTTGAAATTTTTTTCTATCTGCTTTTTGAAGTATCTTTTAACACTTTAGGAGGGGAAATTGAAGCATGTGACTGTTTATCCAGGTTATCACAGAGCAGGGTAGTGGGAGTGTATAACAGTTAGTTCCTCTGTGTGAACCTTATTCTGTAGTAGATGGAAGCATCATTTTTTGGTTCCAAACTCGGTGTACTTGCACAGCAGTAATTACTGTGCAGTACTTTGTGTGAACATTCTTGGAATGTACTACATGATTTTTTTGTGGGGGCTGATATACTTAATAATCATGGCCTTATTCTAAAGTACTGTAGTACCTTAATCATTTATATAGTCTAAATGGACACAGGTTGAACTGTGAAAGATCTTGTGAGTTCTAATCAAGAAGTCAAGCTCTAAAGTTCTATTTTGCCTCATTTTTAAAGGCTGCTGAACAGACGCAGTATATTCATATTCAACTTTTCTGAAATCCATTGCAAGCACAATGTGACTGTATATTGAGATTGCTGTATAGATTAATTTACTGATTTAAGTTGAAATATTTTGTAGCTGAAAAAAACCAGTTAAGAATGAATATTTACAACAAATTATTTTCTCTTCTTTTGTAGGAATTGTTTGAGCTTTCGGTAAGTATGCTTTTTCAATTAAGCATGTTCTATTTCTCCTAGAATGTATGTGGAGGTAACTCTTCTCTTCCTTCCTTCCTGTGTGACACAGACCACTTATGAGATTGGAATCGTGCGCCAGTTCCCCTTCTCCTCCATTCTGCAGCGAATGTGTGTGATAGCCAGAGTTCTGGGGGAGAAGAGGATGGACGCGTACATGAAAGGTGCCCCTGAAGTGATTGCCAGCTTGTGCAAGCAGGAAACAGGTAAAGGAACAAACTATTTTTATTTCTTGTGGAGCTCAGCTGTAATATGACTGATTTTAATAACTCTAAACTTGACCTTTTTAAAGTTCCTGTTGACTTTGAGTGTGTCCTGGAAGAATACACTAAGCAGGGCTTCCGAGTTATTGCTCTTGCTCACAGAAAATTGGAGTCTAAGCTTACATGGCACAAAGTCCAGACTATTAATAGGTAAGACTGACTTCACTTTTTTAATAAGTAACAGACTTTAAAAGCTGCATGCTTTGGATTAGTTATGTAATGTTTATTTTTGTTTAAATCAATTACTGCACATCTTTAGCTTTCTTCTGTCTTGACAAATGTAGTTTTGTGTATTCTTTGTACCCTGGACAATACGTAGAAATTTAAGATAAAGATTTTCTGCAATAATATGAATTCTGAGGAACATCTTTAAGCCTGAAATTAACTGTAATATCTTCTTTATGGTGTTAAATTTGTGATAATATGGCAGAAAAATGCATCCAATTCCTTTGTTACTTGAACATACTTGTTATCTGTGTTTGTTAAAGATTATGGTGTGTGGTGGGAACCCTTCTGTGCATGTTTAGTTTAGTTTCTTAATCTGTCATAGGTAGCATGTCCATTTTCTCGTTGCAGAGCTTGTCAGAAAGGTTTGAAAGGTAGAAGGGTATCTTCCTTCAAAAAGCAGTATTTGCTGTTAGTTATTTTTCAGCTGATGCTGGTTTTGTGGACAATGCTGTCTTTTCCCATAGTAGCATTGCTCTGCAGATGCCAGCTTTGACTGTTGTTTTCTATCAGCTACAGCAGCAGTAAAATACCCAAGACCTGTAAATACACTGACTTTCATGTAAATCAAAGTTAATTAGTTGCTTTAGTTAATTAGCTATTAATCTTACTAGCCTTGGTAACATAATTTGGTAGCTTGTATGTTACAGTTCAGCTAATTTGGCAATTAGAGATGTGCACTCTAAAAAAAATCTTAAAATTTGGCTGTAAATGCAGTTAGCTCCAGAGTGTTTTTTCTAGCAATAACCTTTCTGAGAATGTACTTTCTTTCAGAAAGAGTTCTAGTGGAAGAAAATAAAATTTTTTCTTGAAAGGAAGCAACATTTTCCCATACTGGTTTTCAGCTAAAACAAGGGAAATAAGCGTAAGTGATTGTGAATGATGATATGTCTCAGGTCAATTTTATAAAGCAAATTCTTTACTTTTCACAGTTAAAAATAAACATTTACTTTGATAAACAGAAAATCAGGCTCTCTAAACTACATCTAGTAATTGTAATTCTTCTAATGTTTTCTTCCTTGCTTTTCTACAGGGATGCTATTGAAAACAACATGGATTTTATGGGGTTAATTATAATGCAAAACAAGCTAAAGCAAGAAACCCCTGCTGTACTTGAAGATTTGCATAAAGCCAACATTCGCACTGTCATGGTCACAGGTTAGCATGTAGACAAAAATCCATCTCTTTTTGGTCTTAACTTTGATGGCAATGCAATTAAGTCAATCCCAGCCTAATGTCCATAGGCTGGGATTACACTGTATTTGTAGCAAGAGGGATGTTTAGAAACTATTGTGAGAATATTCAGACACCAATCTGTTCCTTTTGGGTTAAAGTTGCTTTGGTAAGTCAGAGAACAGAAACCAGTATAGGCATTAATTCTGATTCATGGCTTCCTCTCCCTGGCTCCATGCACAAGTTACCTTCTACTGAATTGAAGGATGAAAAAACATAGTGGTCCTTCAAATCAGAGTGGGTGAAAGTTCTGGTCTAATCTTATGACTGACCCTGCTTTGAGCAGGAGGTTGGACTAGATGACCTCCTGATGGTCCCTACCATGTTGAATTATATTAGCAGTCACTTTAGATTTTTTTTTTCTGTAAGAATGACTTATGTCCCCATAAGAGGGCCAGGTGTCTGTGCTCAGTGTTTTCCATGTAGTATGTGTTTGCTTTTTAAGTCACAGGTATTGCAACTTTGAAATAATGTTTCGAGAGCAACACAACTCAGTATTTGCATCGTGTTTAAAAAGCAATATTTTACATGGCTGCATGTCTTCTGCCTGATTTTCAGTATATACTAAGGTTAGGTCAATAAGAGATCTTTATGGCTGAAAGAAGCATACAAGTTTCCAGTGCTGTTAATGCAGGGGAGAGGTTTAATGGGCTAGGCTTGGTTTGCCCTAAGGTTGTCACTGGTATGTTAGGCAATCCTCCTAGCTTAAAACTGGCTTTGTTGGCTTTTCTCTGACGTGGAATATCAGTATATGCTATTGATCCTTTTCTAACTGAAGCCTTTTAAAATGTAATTGTTTAACAGGGGATAACATGTTAACTGCTATCTCTGTGGCCAGAGACTGTGGAATGATTCTACCTCAGGATAAGGTCATTATTGCTGAATCACTACCTCCAAAGGATGGGCAGGCTGCCAGGATCAACTGGCATTATGCAGATACCCTTGCAAGATGCACTAGTTCATCACCAGCCATAAACTCAGAGGTAATGAGCATTGTTATGCCCTTAGAGTATAAGCAGTTAGTTTTACTGGTTCTTTTTAAATAGCAAATCTGCTGCTAAGTGTCAAATCAAAATTGAGGTACTAGTGAACTTTCAGATCTTAAAATACCAAAGAGCAGTAAAACAGCTGGGGGAGCTGATTTTTCAACGGTGATATTACATTTGACATTTTAGTTGTGCAGAAGTCAGGGGGTTTTCCACATTTCATTCCATTAAGACTGTTCTGGTTGCTTGTAGTTGGAACATTAAACTGCACTCTCTTATTACTAAATTGGGGTTGGACTAGATGATCTCCAGAGGTCCCTTTGAACCTCTACTATTCTGTGATTCTGTGTAAATAAGTGTTTTCATTGTCTGAGGTTTTCTTTCAAGTAACATTCTTAGAAACCTCTCTAGTGTTGAACCTCCTCTAGTGTTAGCTAGAAATCACAAGGTGTCTGTGTAAATACACTACAGCTAGCATGTTAAACTACTTTTGATAGGATATTCCAGTTAAATTGGTCCATGAAAGCCTTGAGGATCTCCAGATGACCAAATACCATTTTGCAATGAATGGAAAGTCATTTGCAGTGATTTTGGAGCATTTTCAGGACCTGGTACCCAAGGTGAGCATTTTACTCGAGTATGTTCACTTTTAATAGTGAACAGACTTTGCCCTGTGAGCATTAAGAAATCTTCTGTCTTCCAGCTTGTGTTACATGGCACTGTGTTTGCTCGCATGGCACCTGATCAGAAAACTCAGCTGGTGGAAGCTTTACAAAATGTAGAGTAAGTATGTGCTCAAGCATTGAAGGCAGAGGGGTTGGCAGAGTTTGATGTGATAGGAAATAATTGCCCTGCCAGCAGCTTTGCCAAATGAGAAGGCTGGGCTAATATAACTGCCTGGAGTTGGTGACTCAGCTGAGCAGGAGTGAGAGTAGTACCATCTGCTGGCCAGTTCTGGAAGTTTCCAACTTCTCATGAAGTTATAAATGATAAGTAAACTGAGTAACATATTTTAT
>VYZX01011222.1:162920-219334 GCA_013401335.1 Brachypteracias leptosomus | reverse complement strand
AAAAAAAGCTTGCATTGCCAGTAATTCAGCTTAAGCCCACAGGGTAGCGATACATCCTTTCGCCATTAGGTGGTGTCAAAACACAAGACCACTAGAAAAATAGGTCTGCAAAGATGTAGAGACAGGCATCCTCTTCACTGCAAAGCTTCAAACTTTCCTTTTGTTGTTTTTCTTAAAAAAACCCCATAAATTACTTCTCTCCAAACCATCTTCAACTTGCTGAACTTTCAGAAAGTTGTCTTTCTTTGGGAAGATGATAAAACATCAGCTCTTTAATCAGTCTGTTTTGCCCAGATGCAACAGACTGGTTCAGACACTTCTAAGCTTTGGGAGGGGATCTGGAGAAGTCACGATTCTGTAGAGAACCTTTAGAGAACTCGTGGAAGGAGGAGAGCCCCAAACTCCCTGGCTGGCTGGGATCATTTTTAAGTGTGTATATTCTGATGATGGAATTTGAGTTTTTCTTTTTGGTTGTTTTTTTTTAATTCCTGTGGAGATGATTCCAGCATAGTTTGAATAAGGGAAATTTTTCAGGTCAGGCCTCGTTCCCTTGTGCTGCTGTGTAAGGCAGGATGGACAGTGTCCCCCCACTGCTCATGTTACAGTTTCCGCAATGTGCCAATGGGGAATTTAAAAGTGGTGCTAAGTGGTTTAAAAGACTTTTTCCTAGAACTTGGGGAGTTTTAAGATATTAGCACTTGCTCCTCATAAATAGTATGCATATGGTGTCCTATCCTCCAGTCCAGCTGTCAGCTCTTTCCTGATTGTTGTTGTTGTTTTGTTTTTGAGGGGTGGAGCAGGAGCGCTTCCCCCTTCGGAAGTGTTGGGTATTTTTTAGCATTCATTCAACAGAGCAATGTAAAACTCCAATTATCCTGGCTTCTTAAGGTCATAAACATCAAACAAGCTTTTAAGGGATCTGAAATTGTGCATTAATCATGAACTTGAGCCAGTTGGCTAACTTCTGTCAATGTTGATTTTACAAAACCTTTGTAGCATGGAATAATCGAAGAAGAATAATTCTCAGCTGCGTAAGTAGTATTCAAATTTAAAGAAAAAAAAATATTTTAGTTGAAAAATGTTGTGAAGCTATGCATCTTGGACCTGGGAGCTGTGACTTAACCTTAAATGCATAAGCTTTTGTTTTCCATTTCTTTGATTTTGGCTTGATTGTTCCATCAGAAGTGAAAGAAAATATTTGTGTCTTTCCTTTTCTCTAACCTGATAATTTCTCTCGGCTTGTTTGGTTTCTGAAGCTAGTTTTTCAATCGTATTCTAGTTTATTAGACTTACCTAGAAAGTGAGGAGGAAACAGCTTATTAAGTTTCAGAGAACATTTTAGGGAGCTTTTATTAAACCTGAACTTGCCAAGTGTCTCCCCTTGATTGAGTGACTGATGGGTCATTTGGACTCGAATGTTTTGCAGATGGGAGCTGGTTTCCTCAAGGTAGTGTTCAGAGTTAATAAACGTTCTTGAGGCTGCATGCTTGAGCTCTGACCTATTTGCTTCTGACGCTTAGTCAAGAATAATAAATCAGCTTTTCTGAGAATCATTCTTGTTGTTGCAAGTTCAGCCACAAAATAAGCTTTTGCATCTTCTGCAATTATTGGGATTTATGCCTTCCTGCCCAAGAGCTGAGTTTGGCCACCTATAATTTTTCTCATTTTGAGCAGTTCAGTTTTTCTGGTTTTCAGAAATGCAGCAAACTAGATGTGCACTAGTGTATTCAGTTTCTGCTTTGAAGTAAGATGAAATTCAGTTTATAGTGAAAAGAATCTCTTATAATGTTCACCTTGGAAGTCTAAATTCATATGAACAGACCAATTTAGTGAGCTCCACTAGATACTTGGTAGATATTTTCTTCCTGCTGTATATTTTGGCCTTACATCGAGGAGTTTGATTTATTATTAAATTATTTGTGTATGCAGACTTTAATCTGTATGTATTTTACTTTGCTGTATTAGGATTTGTAAATATTACTGATTTTTAAATATTATTTATGCACATACTTAAAGGACTGGTCTATCCAGAAAAGCAATTGCTAAATAATAAATGTAACTTTTTAGAAATAAATTGCAAGATCATTAAATTGTATATCCCTCAGGGTTATTTTTAAAGTTTTGGGTTGGTTTTTTTTTTTCTCTTCCCTTCAGATTCAGTTAGTACGTGAAACTAGAGTCACTGCTATAGAACTAAATCTACTGTAAAAAGAAAATGCTGCGAATAATGCTTGAGTAGAAGCAGCTAAAACACCCACAGAACGGACTGTCCATATTCATCCTAACTTTAAATTGGAAACTGTTACTGTTGCACTTTTTGAAAAGTTGTTGGATTTTTAATTCTATTTATTTTTTTCTTCATGAAGGTTGTGCTGAACAGTCATCCCAAATTGGGTAAATAATCCTGTACTGTATGTGTATATACAGTAAAATGCTAAGCAGATGTGGAGTCCTTTTTATGCTGCAAATTTTTAATGTTTATGTTGGTCATCACACAATAAGAGAGATAAAGTTCTGTAGGATTTCTCCCATGAAATTCTGAATTGTAAACTTAGGTTTTTGTATGTCTAAGGGAAAGCTGTGGGTTTTTGACAATTTTTAGAGTCTTGAATATGTTGATTTTATACAGTAAAGCTTCAGGTTTTTAAAGCTATTTTCAACAAACTGCAGCTTGTTTGATAATTATGTGAACCAGAACCTACTCAGTTTGTCATGAATTGCTCAAGCTTAACACAGATTAAAAGGTTCATCATTACAGCGCTCAGCTTCCTTTTTATTTTTAGATCTGAAATGATACTACATCTTTGTATTTAAAAACATGTATTGCTGCTCTAGAATGGTACCCTGTTGTCAAGAGGCATACATAAATAACTGTACAATAGAATTGTAAATAGACTTGTAAATCATTTTTGTGACTGAAGCTCTTTGAAAATAAAATTAAAATGAACAGATATTTTAATTCTTTTCGTTAGTTTCATGAAATTGTTTTTTTATTCCTTATACAATTAGCTTGTTGAAGAACACAGACTCACTCCCACTGGTGTCATGGGTATCGTGCTCAGTGCCTCTGTGTTGTTGAAGGAGGGGGTGAGGAGTGTCCGTGCTGTGTTAGCAGGACTTAGGGCACTGCTGCTGTTTGCAGTGGGGTGATGCTGACCACACTTGGGCCGATTTAAACCCAGGCCTTGTACAGGTGATGGCAGCTTGTTACCACCTGCTGTTAGCCAGATGTTCCTGCTGCTCTTTGGCATGTGGGAGGCACGATCTTGAACAGGCCCTTGGGCAAATGTTGATGGTTGTGAGCTGTCACCATCGTTGCAGTCACCTTCAGAAAAGTCACACAAAGACATCTTTTCCATCCTGCAGCTCACCTTTGTTTAAACGTTCATTGGCAGAGAATGGTATTTTAAACTTGAAGACAAGATACTTGAAATACCTGGTTACTCAATTACAAAAGCTTAATCTACTGATTTCAAGCTAATATTTTGATAACTTAAAGCTTTTCTGTCTTCAGAATCTTCCAGGCTTCAGGTTTTGTTGGCCTGTGACTCCAGAACACCTGGAGGAAAAGCAGAAGCCAGATGGGTCAACCCTGGATTGTGTAAAAAATCCATCATTCCTTCCTGAAACTGCT
Source organism: Brachypteracias leptosomus (assembly GCA_013401335.1). Classification (NCBI taxonomy): domain Eukaryota; kingdom Metazoa; phylum Chordata; class Aves; order Coraciiformes; family Brachypteraciidae; genus Brachypteracias; species Brachypteracias leptosomus. Next base: position 215,700 of record VYZX01011222.1, on the reverse strand, counting down.
TTGACTCCAATCCTGTAAGAAGGTAAAAGTCAGAGCAGCCTTGTGAAGGCACATATCAATACTTGGTTGTTTAAAGTAGTTGTGTCTGCTCCTTCAAAACCTAATGCATCTGTGTAGCAGACTGAGACTCACAAATTTGAAATTTCTGATCATATTTCATGTTGAAATGCAAATTTATGGCTTTACCCAGATTTTCATTGGGTTGGTTGAAGCAAACACTCCAATATCACTGTCAAAGAAGCTACAAGTGGGTTTTGTGCTGCTGTGTGTGTGACTTCAAACTTTCTCCTGTGAGTGGTCTCAAATTCTCCGTTAGGGGTTGCATACAGCCATGGAAGCTGGTTGCTTGCACAACTAAATATAGGCAAAATCTGCTCTGAAGCTTAAAAATACTATTTGGCCTTTGACAATAGTTACACAAATATGGGTGGAAGTGTTATCTAGAGGATGCGTTTGCTGTTTTACTTCCCATTTAAAGTGCAGAATCATGGTGGAGCCTGATTGCCTGCTCTGCTCCTGCTAAGTTCCTCTAAAGAGCAGATAAGTTCCTAAGGTACAGTTCAGAATTCCTTTTTTCATGCTCATATGAGTTTAGAAACTTGCAAGAAAGTAAAAAAGTTAAGCACTAGAATAAGTGATACCTGTGTTCAGTATTCTGTGAAATGTAGTTCAAAATTGATTTGTAACTTTTGATATAGTAACAGTATTAATGGGTTGCTTCTGGCATCATCTTGTAGTCTTGAGAAACATTAAGGGGTTGTTAAAAAGGGAAAGAGGCAGTAGATCAAGGCATGGTGAATGACCAGCCTGGCTGGTGGCCTTTCTGGAATGCCAGATGCCTCATGTGAGGGTTTGAGAAAATGAATACACAGGAATGTATGATTATGACATTTATATGGATCTTACTGTATTCTCTCCTATTAAAATCTTCAATTATAGAAGTACAAATATTTATTAAAAAAAATATCATTAGCAACTCTAGATGTTTGAGAACCATAGGATTATCCAGTTCCTGTGCCAGTCCTAGTATCAGAATTGTTTAGGTTGGAAAAGACCTTTAAGATCAAGTGTCACTGTTAACCCACCACTGCCAGGTCACCGCTAAACCATGTCCCTCAGCACCACACCTAGACATCTTTTAGGTAGGATCAGGGACAGGCTGGCTTATGAGTTTATTGAGGTGAAGACATCACTGGTTTATGAGGGATGGTTTCAGGGTGGGAGGGATTAGTGGGAGGGCAAGATTCTCTGAAAGATTCTTGTTTGACATGGAAAAGCCCTTTGGAAGGGTGAAATCTCAACCAGCTTTGGATAGCTTACAGGCTCATTCAAAGAGCTGTAGAAAGTTGGATACTACTAGATGCTGTGTCCTTCCCTTGCTGAGGAAGGGATGCAGATTTTACCAGTCTTCAGGACTCTGAATGTAATCAAGACTTCTCTTTTTTTTTTTTAAGTACTCCTGTCTGCTTTTTTGGTGCAGCAGCTGGTTTTGATCCATGGTGGTATGTTCTTGTCAACAGTTCCAGCATGTGGGAAGCTCTGCTGTCCCACCTGACTTTTAAGTTATGAGATTTACAGTTATGGGTTGTTTGTGGGATTGGTGTGGGAGAGCTTCATCCTTGCCCCTGGAAAAGTGTGTGCTGGGATGGAGCCCTCCTCTCCCCCAGCGTTCTCAGTGCTGAGGAGAGTGTCAGCTATCCCAGTTGTGTTTGCAGAACTTGTCCAACTATTTGCAGAATCATGGAATCATTTTGGTTGGAAGAGACTTTTAAGATCATCAAGTCCAACCGTTACCCCAGCACTGCCAGGTCACTGCTAAACCATGTCCCTCAGCACCACAGCTACATGTCTTTTAAATACCTCCAGGGATGATAACTCCCCAGCTTCTCTGGGCAGCCTGTTCTGGTGCTTTACAACCCTTTGGGTGAAATATTCCAGCAGTCCCAGCTGCTGCTTCGCCTACTGATCAGCCAGGTGCTTGGCTTCCAGGTTTTGGGTACTCTTGAACTTGTTGATTTAACAAAGGAAGTACTTCTAAACTGTGGCTATCTGCTTGACTTGCTCTTTTAAATATTACCATTATAACTACAATGATTGCTTTCCTGATGCTTTTTTTTTTTGTTTGGAAATCTATACAACTTCCCAAATTTGTGGTGTGTTTCATCAGATCTGCCGTTATTGCTACAACTTTCTAGCTGGCTTCATGACCCTTCTTTCCTCTCATTTCGTAGTATTTTTAATACCACTATTAATAACTTAGTGTTGTGCTAAGCTGTTGAAATGAGGCTCGTTGGTTATCGGAGGCTCGGTGCTGTCCTGTGCTACAGGAGCTCTCGTGTGTTATTTCAGGCTACATCAAAAATAGGCTCTTGCTTCTTGTGTGTTCTCGGGCTGTTCCAAGAAGAGATCACTTGCAAATGCTGGGAGATGATTTAACAGAACTGTGTGCTACTTTGCCTCTGGCCACTTTAAATACAGGACACCCTTTTTACCTCCCTTATCTATTTTTGCAGACTAAACTTTATTTATAAACCTCAAGTAACCTTCAATAAGAAAATATTGTGGGTGCAGACCTCTTGATATTTTTCTTTTTTATTTTTTTTTAAAGTCTTTCTGTGCATAACTTCTTATAATGGTTTTCTGTTCAAATAAATACATTCCTTATGACTCCCTAAGAGTTTCATCATGATTTTCGTAAGATTTTATTATACTTGACTAGTATAAATATCAACAAGGAATACTTGACTTACAGAAGAGCTTTATCTGTACTTCTCAGTGTAAGCTGAGCACCTTAGAAATATTTACAGCCAACAGTAATAGAGATTTTGAAATTTGCTTTCAAGCCAAGAGAAGTTTCACACGCACTTTTGCAGGTTCTATGATATATTCACAAAACTTTGTTGTCTGCTAAGTTATGAACTACTTGTGATCAAATCCTGACTCTCTCTTATCTCTTGTAACAGCTGATGTTTCTGGCACAACAAGGATGTTGGTGTTTCATTTGTCAGTGATGATCAAGCTTTTCTTCCAGTTGGATGCATCTATTTGTCCTGAGAAGTGTGACTGCCCTTCAAAAAATGCAATTCACTGCTCTGGTCCCCACATAAAAGACCTGGAGTCGTTGAATCTGCCTTGCAACATGACAGAAATTCATGTGACGGACACTAATGTAACACACTTGAGGGGTGTTTTTTCTAGGATGGGGGAACTGCAGCATCTCATCTTGTCTTCAAACAACATCTCTCTGATTTCGCCAATGGCTTTTAAAGGCTTGAGAAGGCTAAAAACCCTCAAACTGCTAGATAACAAGCTGGTTGAGCTTCCCCCAGAAGTGTTTGATGACATGGTACAGCTTCAGCAACTGATCATTGAAAATAACAGGTTAAAATCCGTTGAAGAAAGTCTATTTGATAGACTGGCTAGTTTGGAGGAGCTCTTCTTGAACAAAAACCAACTAACAGCACTTCCTAGTGGTGTGCTGAAGAAACTTGCCAAACTCAAAGTACTGAACTTGTCAAGAAATCATTTGGCTTTGCTGCCTAGAGATATATTTAGTGCGTTAACCAGGCTTGGGAAGCTGATGCTGTATTTTAACAGGCTATCTTCAATAGAGTCTGGTCTGTTTGAAAGCCTGAAGGAGCTTCTGGAACTTTTCCTGCATAGCAATAACATCCAGTCCATTGCCCCTGATGCATTTCATTGTCTTCATAAACTGAGAATTCTAACGCTCTCCAGAAACAAACTTGAGGTTTTGCCTCCTGGGCTCTTTCTGCACTTGCGTGACCTGTCTAAATTGACCTTGTACAAGAACCCACTGAAGTCTCTTCCAGAAGTATTGTTTGGAGAAATGAGGCATCTTGGTAGCCTGTGGCTGTACCATACAAAGCTCTCAACAATACCAGATTTTGTGTTCAGTAACTTGACAAATTTAGAACTTCTTGTGCTGAGTTTTAATCCAGAGCTTAGTGTTCTTCCTAAGGATGTATTCAGTGGTCTGAATGAACTGCGAGGCCTCTCTCTGCATACAAACAATATCTCCAGTTTGCCAGAGGGCATCTTCCTGTGCCTCCGGAAGCTGCAGAACGTTTCCCTTTTTGATAACAGGCTTGAAGTTCTTCCTAGAAATCTCTTTCGTAATCTCAGGCACCTTCAGAAAGTTTATCTGAATGATACTAAGCTACAGTCTCTTCCCGGAGACTTCTTCACTGGCTTACCTGAGCTGCAAGAAATCTTCCTTGACGACAACCCTTGGAAATGCGATTGTCAAATTCTTGACTTCCAGGAGTGGCTCCAAAAGAACACAGAGATAGTTCAAAATGTGCCATCTCTAGTGTGTCACAGCCCGCTGGCACTACAGAATATTTCTCTTGTGGCTCTAACAGTGGATCACCTGAAATGCCTGACAACCACAGCCGTTACATCCCAGACATTCAGCTCAACTTATTCCCAGAGTTCAACTTCTCTTGCAGTGGTGCACCTGACACCATCGTGGGCGACTCCTGTAACAGCGATGGATGACATGGACACCAGTACACCTACATCAATTCCTCTTGCAACTCCAGGTTTTGCCTACTCACACGCTGAAGATGTTGAACAATCTGGGTTTCATTTTTCAGATGTTCCAACCCAAACTTCTCCCAGTGTCATAGTACAAACCAACACTGTCAGAGGAGCAGATGTAACTACTCTTGCCTGGTGGGATGGGTTGCCAGTCCACAGCAATGACAAACCCTCTTTTAACACCAGAGTTGCTTATTGTCAGCTATTCTTGTGCCTTCACAGTTTGATTTTAGCACTCCAGACTGTAACCATTGTGCTCAGCCTGTACGTGATGGGTAAAACCAGGCAACTCTTGCACTCCAGAAATAACGCTGCTCAACCTGTAGTTCTGATAAAATTTTTAAGAAGGTAGAGAATACCAGCCAAAGAGAGGATTAGAAGCATTGTTTTGGGTGCGTTTGTAGCATTTGGGCAGTTGACACAATGCAGATGTGGATTACAAATCTTCATAGCAAGAACCATAAAGACTTTGTCTTTACAGCATGATGACTTTTATGTACCTTACGGTGTTTGCCAAAAGTGGTTGTAATCACGTATATTCCTACAGCACTTGGTGCACAAACCCAGCAGGAGAGATGAAAGAAGATCTGTGGTCACCTCCATGCATGTGCTACTAGTTTCCTGCTTTGGACTGCAGCCCTGTCCCTGACAGACACCCCTGCCCTGCTCACACTGCTCACGTGGAAGTGGCATCAACCCAGGAACACAGCTTTAACTGTGCTTTAGAGGTTGCTCACAGTGCTCCAGATGTTGATATGCCATATACTGACTGATGTTTTGTCTCCTTAGCAAGAAAATAAATGGTGTTTTTTGGAGGAAATGCTGGAAAAGACCTTTTAAAACTGGGGGTGGGGCAGAACGTTGTGGTGCGAGTGTCTTTGTTCTTACCTTCTGTGGCCAGCCCCTTTCCAGGACACGGCAGGAGGAAGGCAAGCACCATGTAAAGCTAACAGTGCTTTCCTCTCAACCAGAGGAAGGTAAGTAAGATGCCTGGCTAGGAAGAATAATCTGGGTGTATTTTTTTTTGTTTGTTTGGGTTTCTGTGTTGTTTTAACCTTTGTAATGTTACTACAACTCTGAATTTTAAGTAAACGCTTTCATCCCAAAACTTTTATCAGTGGTGTGAAGAGCAAGGTGTTACTGGCTGCGTGATGCGGTGAGTCTGGGAACTGGAGCACTAGGCAGATGCCCAGGACTGAGGCTTGGCTCCACAGGAATATAGTTGGCTTGAGAGCTGGTGGTGGTGGCTGAGCTGGGAGAGAAAGGAATGGTCTCTCCTGGGCTTGGCTAGCAAACATAGGCGTGCCTGCCTGAACTGAGGGCCCTCAAGTGTCACCAGCCCTTTGAAGCTGGCTGGGGAACATCTGCATCTCCATCAAATTGCAGTATGCAGTAGCATATTCAGTCTTTGTGGTTTTTGTTTTTTCTCACTAGATAGTTTTGCTCCCTGACTTCCAGCCCTTTCAAGTGTTGATATGCAAAGGCAACTATGAGGCAATACTGTGGGTTTTGGTCCTCATACTGAAATATTTGTTAATATTTTGAATTATATGAATATTTTAATTTGTAAGTAGATGGGTAGCTGCCAGACTGCATGTGCTTTGTTAGCTCTTGGATGTAACTATTAGCTTTTATCTTATGTGACCTAGCTTGTTCTGAAAAGCCCTGACATTGTGCTCAAAAGTGTCTGGATGTGGTTCCCTGGCTCCTTGGGCAGGAGATGCTGTACTCTAGGAGGTGTTTCGTAGCTTTATTGACTTTAACTATTGAGGTCTTTCCTGGATGCCCTTGAAATTGCACATTAGAAGCCTGAGGTGAAGGAGCTTGCATTTGCTGCAGGTTTGTGGCTTGTTCTCTGCTGTGTGTTACTCTAGGCAATGAGAATGAACTAGGGACTGCTTTGGTTCAGGGTGCTCTGCTGCTGGACTTGAATTCCTCTTCTAGGCTGTGAAAAGAGGCAATGTGCTCCTGTGGTGTTTAATAACCATTGTCTCTCTGGTGAGGTCTAACAAAATTTAGCAAGCCTGGCTAAATGGTAACTAGAGCCACCTCTAAAGGAGGAGAAGGACAAGTCCCTGCAGCTGATGCAAAGCACACCGGGACTAGATTCATTAACAGAAGCTCCAGAATATTTATTGCAATGTTTTTAAGGGAGAAGCACAAAATCAACATGCAGCTTTCTTGGTGGTGCTTCTGGGTGGTTACATGCTAGTCCTTAAAAGGAGGCAGTGTTACAAATTTAGGTTCTTGGTTGGACAATGGTAATGACCACTTAGTGTTGTGCCAACTCCAGCACTGTCACACCAGTGCCACGCAAGCATCTGCTCACAGCAGGCAGGAGATGAGTATAACCTTGACTAGCAAGGAAATTGTTCTACAGATCGTGCTGGTTATTGTTTGCCTCGGTGAGCACGGAAGAAGTGTGCTCGTGACTCTGGGCACTCGGATGCACATTGTCTGGTTTCTAAGAAACGGCAACAGTTCAGTCACCGTACGGGTCAACACCCTGGTGTCCAACCTCTGGAAGAGCAGCAGGTTATCAGCAGCTGCCATCTTCCTGAACCCTCCTTTGGCCACCCCAGCCCTGCAGTGGGGACAGCTGGGTCTCTGTGCTGCTCCTCTGGCTCCTGTTCCTCAGTCACTGAGCTCTGGCACGTGGGGGCTTTGGCACAGGGCTGCGCACAGTCAAGTGCTAAGGGGAGGATGATTCGTCTTTACATGCTGTCATCGGGCTTTCCCCAGCTTGGGCCAGACGGGGAAGTGAAGTCAGCAGACAACAAAAGGCTGGAGCAATAAGGGCCTGGGGTGTTCTTCTAACTCTTCCTGTGACGTGTCCTGTTTTGAGCTGCCTCTGATTCATTGCTTGTTGCCCAGCAGAGCTCAGCCCTTCCTGCAAAACTCCATTGCCTGGAAAATCCAAGGATATGCTTGTTTATGTCCCATCTCCCTTTGCCTGGAGAAGGGACAGTCTTCCTGGTCAGCGTGATGGTGGCTGTGGCAGGTGGGGAGGGCTCCCTGGGAAGTGGAGCTGCACCTCAGACCTTCTCTCAGGGCAGCGTTGTCTTGCTGCCATCTCAAGGCACTGATGGCACCATCACCAGTCTACTGGCAAAGTTTTTGCTAGTCCCTGCAGCTCACATTTCCATGATCTACTGCCCAACCTTTGCCACCAGGCTGGGCTTAGGGGGATGGTGGGCTGGAAGAGGCTGGAAGTATCTGATCACTGATCCGGGGTCTCCCTGCTGCTGGGGAAAGGGTGGATGTAAAGCACTCAGTGGCTGAGGGGGTCAGCTCCGCACTCTTGGCTCCTGTACAGGGTGCAGAGTCATGGTTAACAGCCCTGCATGTTAACCAGACCTCCAAGTCCAGGAGCTGCCTCTGGGGCCACAACCTAGTCAGGAGTGCTTGGGGTACGTCACCAACCCAGCCTAGCCAAGGGTCTTCTGTAACTCGCTTGGTTCCCTCAATCACTTGTTTCTCTGGCGCTTGCTCCTGCTCCCTCTGCTTTAGGAAATTCTGGAGCAATGGGAGCTCTGACTCCCCATGCTGGGCCATGGGAGCACGCAGCATGTTTCCAGCCTGATGTCACTGTAGGTGCCATTCTCCTTTATTTGTTGGGACTTGAACGCAGAGTCCCCAAAGAACAAGGTGTCGAGAAGGTTCCGTAAGCACCAGTAGCTCTCTGCCTGTTTTCCAGCTGCTGCAGGACCCTTCTAAGCCCTCAGCACTTGTGTCCTGTGCTTGTGTCCCTGGTGCCTTTGTCCTTTCTGTCCCACCTCTGCCACGTGAGGCCACTGGAAAGCCCTTGTCCCTGCTTGCAGAGGGGAGTGAGCTCAGGTAGGTGCTCACTAAAGGCAGCTCAGCCCTCCAGCAGACACAGCGAGATTGGAGCCTGCACCTCGGATCTTCCCTCTCCCAGTGGCAAAGAGAAGGTGGGCGATGGCAGATGTGCTCGAGAACATTCAGCACTCTGTGTTTCAGGAGCACGTGTGATCACTGCCTGCAAGGCATGAGCTCTGGGAGCCTCAGCCTGACGTTATGGAGTATTGGCTGTCTCCTCTAGGCCTCTCACCACGGAGTCCAGGGATGCTGATCCAGCAGCTGTGACATCAGAGCATTACATTTTCTAGGGATGACAGAAGAGCTGGGAGAGATGCAGCCAAAGGCATGTACCCCCAGAGCAAGGCTGGGGGTGCAAGGGTTTGCAGCCTCTCACAGTGTTCAGGAGACCTGGAGCTCCTGCTTTGCCTCTGCTCCATCTAGATAAGTTATGGAGGTGTTAATGTTTTCCTAGCCCAAGTCTGGTTTGCCTCCCCTCCCCTCCTGGGTGTTCATGGGTGGATTAACCCTGGCAAAGCCTCTTGCTTGTACCATGGGGGGGTGAGTCCTGCTTCATTGTGGGGTGTGGGGCTGCTGCTCCAGTAGCACCCAGAGACATCCTACAATGGGGCTCAGGCTCTCTTGTGCAACTGCTGCTGTAGGACTGTTGTGTTTCTCTGAGTTCCAGGCTTCCAGCTGTGCCTTTGTGTCTCTCTAGATGAAAAGAGCCCAGGGCAGAGAGCCAGTGCTGGCTGGCAGGGGCTCTGCAGCCTGCTGTGTGCTCCTCTGCCGGCTTCCCCTGGGGAGAGATGGGGCCCCTTCCCCTTCAGGGTGTGGGGTCCCTGGGGTTCTCCTTGCTGCCAGGGATGGCTTTATAAAGATGGAGAACGGGGTGAAGTTAATCCAGCCAACACCTCGCAGGGACAGCCCCTGCCATCGCCTCCTGCTCCAGCCGGTCCTTCCCCCCTCTCACAGCTCCCATCGGACAAGCTCTTTCCGCTTCGGATTATCCCTCCAGGCGGACTTGGCCTGAGCCCCACATTCCTTCCAGCCTAGCGCTGCCTGAGCCCAGGCCAAGCCCTGCCTGCTGCTGCTATCGCTGGGGCCAGGGCCAAGCCTGGAGGAGATGATTCTGCTGCCTGGGCGAGCCCCTCATGCTTGAGATCCTAAGTGCTGTTTTCCTTGAGCTCTAGGAGGGTTATGGTGGGTCTTGTGCTAGTGCTTGGATGAAGGTTAGCCCAATGGCCATTCCTACTGTCCATCCTGGGGGAACCAGTGTGGCTGCTCCTTTCCAAAGCTCCCACCCTGCACATGCACTTCCCCAGGACAGGTGGGGACATGTGGCCCCATCCCTTGGGGCAGATGCAGATGAGGCATCCTCTAGCTGAGGAGGACCTGGCCCTGCATTCCTCAAGTGGGCAGCTGAAAAACTGTGGTGGCTGGATCACTGGCCCTATGGAGGAGCAATCTGGGTTGGGCTCCTTGGAAGGTTAGGATGGGCCTGTGGTGGGGAAGGGGCTGCTGTTGCCTCTCTAATGGGTAGTGGGGACCCCAGCACTGGTCTCTGAGGATCTAATGTACCTTCCTTGACCCTCAGCTGTGGCTCGAGCCTGTGAGTCAAGCTGCACGGCTCAGGCCTGGAGATGTCTCCCTATGCTGAGGACCCCTCCCCTGGCCCCCAGCCCAGCTCTCCACCCTCCTCCTCTGCCTCAGCAGAGCAGCATTTGGCTCGATGCCCTGGGCCAGCCGGTCCCTGTGAGCACCAGGGGCCACGGGCTGGGTTTCTTGTTGGGGTTTCTCATAGTGGGTGCTTTATAGCAGTGCAGAATAATGGGGGGGTCCCAGCCCTGCGGGGAACAGCAGAGCCTGGGGCTGCCCCATCCCTCCCGGGGTGTTGGTTCAGGCAGGAGCTGGGGGTGTGTGGGGCGGGGGCTGTTGGGCTGAGCAACAGCCAGCGAGAGGGAGCGTGCTCAGCTGTTTGGCAGATGAGCAATGCGTGTTCCTGGCCAAACCCACAAGCTGCTAATTTTAGCAATTACATGTATTTTTCCGAGGAGTCTCGAGTCCCCTGATTCAGAGCCACTCGGATTTGCTGCATCCACCACCACGGCCGTGGGGATGTGCTGGGGGTGCGCCCAGGACTGTCCTGCTGTCCCAGAGTAAGGCAGAGCTCCCCTAAAATAGGTGACATGCCTGTTCTGGGGCTCCTAGAACCTCCATGGCTGGTGGTATTTTGGGACTGAGTTTGGCACGGGGGAGCACCAGGGCTTTTGCAAGAGGTCACAGCACAGGCAGGAGCACTGGTGGGGCTGGGAATTCAGACTGTGTTCGATGCAAGTGTCTTGGACAGCGTGGCCAAGGGTTGCCTGCTCTTGGCCCTGCTGGTCTCCTCCCAGGACCCCCAGGCAGGGTCAAAGCACAGCAGGTAATGCTAGCTGGGCCACTTGCCACGGGGCCTCCAGCCCTCCTGTGGGCTCAGCAGCATGTGGAGAAATGCCTGCAGAAATTGGTGGGGGATCTCGGGTGCCAGGACAGCTCCAGCCCAGGCTGTGACTGCCGGGGGCTGAGGGCAGCACCTCATGCTCTGCTTGTCCCTGCGCAGCAGCATTTGGCCACTGCCTTTGGTGAGAAACTAGAAATCTGTGTTTGTGCAGGTGGGGAGGGCTGGAGGCTCTGGAGGAAGGAGCCACCCTCCCAGCCCAGCTTCAACCACAGGTTTCGCTGTCAGCCCTGTCTCATGGGGACATAGGATCTGGCGAGTGCCCACCTTGGGCTCCATCATCCCCTTAGAGGCATAGGGACATGGCAGTGACTCCATGCCATACCCAGCTTGGTCTGGGGGGTTTGGTAGTTCTCTGGCTGGTGTGGCTGGAGCTGGGGAAGGTCCTAAGAGTGCTGCTGGACCCTGGTGTTTTCCTGTGGAGTGAGGCTTGCTCCATTCCATCCAGCACCATGGGAGCTCCCAGCTATGCATAGCAAAATGCTTACCTCACCCTCAGTCACATCCACACGGAGCTGCCTCTCCCCTCCAGATGTGCAGAGCGTGTCTGTGCTGCTGTCCCAAGCTCTCACCCCCTCTGCTCCTCTCTTTTGTGCAGGGCCTGGGGCAAGCTCCTGTGTGCTCACCTCCGGAGACATTCCCTCTCTGCTGTGGGTGTGGAGCACGGGCTTGTGCTGCTACCCAGCCTTACTTTATTTTTAGGGATGACTTGAAAACAGACTTGTCCTTCCCAGCCAGGAGCTGGAGCCTGGGTGGTGGCAGCTGGGTTTTAGCAGGGCTGCTATGGGGGCTCCTCTAAAACTTTGGGTGTTCTGCATGGCCATAGGGACCATAACCTGATCACTCCCATCTGGGGACAGGGTGTGTGAGATACCCACTACTGTGTCCCTGTTCACCCCCCCCAAGCAGTGCTGCTTGGAAGGAGCTGAGTCCGACATTCCTCCATCAGTCTGGGCTTGGGATGGTGGTTTTTCAGAAGTGCTGGGGTTTAATTTCTGTGTTGCCTTGCTGAAAAACTGTGTGCTTCTGGGATGAGTCAGAGCAGGCAGGAGCCCAGCAGTGCTGGCGCTGGTGCTGGGCAGACAAAGCCAGTGATAAGGGTGTGATAAGGACGTAGGAGCCAGCTCCCAAGCCTGCTGCCTGACCTCCAGTTGCGCCACTGTCAAGGAAGCAGGGAGGTTATTTTGGGAACTATGGTACTGGGAAAATCTGCTGTGTCAATAGAGCATGTGGGTGGTGTTTTCAGAATGTCCCTTCTCTGTGCCTAAATCCCTGGATTTGCCCCAGGAGCAGGCAGGGAGCATGGTCGGGTGGTAGCCCCAGCCTTGGTGCTCACTGCCTGGCCAGGGAGGGGTCCATGGCCATCCAGCATGTCCCATGGCAGCCAGTACCCCTGTGCAAGCTGATGTATCAGTGATGGTTGCCTCCAACTGAGGTCCCACTCCCTACCCTTTTCCCACGATCCCTGTCGCTGTCCTTTGAGTCTGGCTGGACACTCCCCTCTCCATCCCTGTGGTTTGCTGTTTATCCTCATCTGGTCCCCTCTTTGAGCAGGGTCCCTGTCCCCTGCACCCTCCCAGCACGGCACCACACACTGTGTGGGTTTGGAGGCCGCCTTCCTCCAGCCCTGCTGCTGTTCCCATCCTGAGCAGCTCGTTAGCGCTGGCTGGGACCAGGGCTGCCGTGACTGGCAGGAACATGGGTGGGCTGAGACAGGATTAGACGTGGTCAGGGAAATTCCAGCTCCAGGAAGCCCAAAGGGGCCATGTGTGCTGGCTCTCCTTGGCTGCTTCCTGACCAATATCTATTCCCAGCTGCTGCTGGGCTGGAGCAGCCCTGGAGAGGTCGGGGAGGTGAGAGGGGGCCTGGGCTGGGTGGTGGGGACCAAGGCCACCCCCATGCACCCATGTGGGCTGGAGAGAGCAGGGGATGGGTGGCAGCAGGCGCCCCTGAACGAGTGGATGGAAGAGGCTTGTAGCCTGCTTCCCATACACCCTAGGGTGCTGGGCTCCATCACCCAGGTGTTGAGGCTGCTGAGGATGAAGAGCAGCACCCAGGCTGCAACACAGTCACAGGGAGATGGCAGCATGTGTCAGTTTGGGGTTGTGAGGCTGCCTGCAGCTGGTGCCGAGGGAGTTGCTCAGTGCCCGTGGGCACAGCAGTGCTGGTGGGAGGTGCTCTGGCTTGCCCAGGGCTCTCTGAAGCAGCCTGTTCTCTGGCTGGCACCAGCAGCTCTGCTGACCCTGCTCTGGCTGGGCTGGGTGAGGTGCCTGTGGGGCAGAGCCCTGGTGTGGGTGCTTGTGGGTTCCTGGCCTGTGAGCAGCTGGGGACAGTGGAGGAGAGCTGTGACCCCGGGCAGGGTTGGCATGAGGAGGCACTGCCTGTGCTGCCAGCCCTGAGCTGGGACATGGCTGAAGGTCTCGATACTTGCAGGAGCTGTATCTGAGGAGGCGAGCACTGTGCATGTGCCGAGGCAATGCTGTGTGGCAGCCCCACTGTGAATACGTGCCAGTGAAGGGCAGGATCGTGCCCAGGGTCCTGGCTTTGCCTTGTGTGCCTCCATGGCTTGGGGCATTCAGCCGTGTCCTACCGGGCACCTCCTGGAGCTGAGCTGCTGCCTGGGTGCTGGCTGACATGAGGAGCATGTTCATGGGGCTGTTTGCTTGTCTTCAAACGAGCACTGGGGTTCAGGAAAGGGAAACCCCAAACTCTTGCTCTGTTTGCTGAGGAAATCGGAACTGGAAGCAGCTCTGCTCCAGCGCTTTCCCTAACCCTGACGTTGCCCCTGTGCTGATTCATTGATTTGGACGGGTTATATACTGGGAGGGGAATCATGAACCACACTCGGCTCTCTTGCCAGCACAAAGCTGTGCTCACTCGGCGCTCACGGCTGCAGGACACTCGGTAAGTCTTCTCTGTGCTACCACCCCTCTGAGTGGACCTGGGTCCAGGGGACTCCCAGGGCAGCTCCAAGGGGTGGTGGCAGGATCTGCATGTTTGGCATCTTTGGATTTGATTGGAGATGTTTGTCTTGCAAGGGTTCTCCAAAAAAGTGAGACCACTTAAGTATTGTGGGGGCTGAAATAGTTGCATAGGCACCATATCTTAAATAACAACCAATAGAAAAAAATGAAGGGGTGTAAAGTAATGTTTAGGGGTGCTGAGGTTAGGAGCTGTGGGATGCTCAGGGGCTGAGTGGTAGGGAATATTCAGTCCCTTGGTCTGTAAGCTTTTTGTCCCTAGAAGACAAGCAGAGATAAATTGTTTTCAGCTGCCTTTCCTGAAGGGAGCTCCAGCGTGGATGCTCTCCGAGCTGCCTTTCCAGGGAGTGACATGAGCAGGGCTTTTGATGTGCAGAGCATTTGGGGAAGTTTATAAATGGATCACTATAAACAAAGCTGTTCTTGGATGCAGATTGTTTCCATATGGGAAACATAAACTGTGCTGGCTTGTGAAGGGTTCCTCCCTCCCCGCCCCAGAGCAAGGAGGGAGTCTGGGAAGGAGGGCAGGGGCTGTGTCCCAGCACCCCAGGGTGCGGTGCCCGGACCCTGCACTGCCAGACTGGCCCATCTGGCTGAGCCGTGCTCGGAGCCAAGGAAGCCAAGAGTTTTCTCCCTCCCTTGTGCCACTCAAAGCTGTTAGTGTGGGGCTGCTCCGTGCCAGCCTGGCACGAGGCTGCTGCTTTGATCTAGGGATGGAGGAAGCTCCCAGGCCAGGGTCCATGGTGGCTGTGCTTGTGGGGTGATGGAGGACCTGCCTGTAAAGCCCAGGTTCCCCCAGACACCACCCCTGCCACCAGCCTGCGTACAGATGCCCACACTGGACACACAGCTCAGCTCTCATGGCCAGGATCAGCTGGGGCTGAGGCTTTCTGCTAGGGATGGGGTGCCCAGCTGGGGCTAGGGAGCTGGCAGAGGGTCCCATTGACCTGGGCTCCTGCAGGATTGGAACTAAAGCACGTTCAGGCAGTGGGTGCTGGTGCTGTTCTTGGCTTCACAACAGGGTCTTGGAGCAGCTGGGCGGAGCCAGGAGGGTGCTGGGGGGAGCACCTCTTTTCCTGCCCCCACCCAGCATCATCAGAACCCACTCGGCTGCAGATGCCACAGGCTGGTTCTGGTGAAGGTCTTGGCTGTTTGTTGGTGCCAGGAGGCCAGTGCCACTGGTAGCAGCTCGCCACACTCATTGCAAAACAGGAAACCGCTCTCCTTGCTACTGGAGGAGCCGAGTGAGGGGGACGTCAGGGATGCCACTAATAGCTGTGGTATGGCAGCCAGGCAATGTGGCCCCTGGCTCTGTCCTGCTCTGTGCTCCTGCCTGGGCTGTGCCCAGCCCTGCCTGCCCCAGCCTTCCTTGCCTGCCCTCCTCTGTCTGGCTGCTGTGCTGGGGACAGGATGGCCACAGCCTTAGTGGTCTTTTCCAGGGAGAAAGCAGCACCCACCCTTGGCAGTGGCCCTGGAAGCTGGGAAATAGCAGGGGCTGAGCCCCCCCTCCTTTGTTTTTGTTGCAGGCCCAATGGAGCGGAGAGGCTGGCAGCAGTGGCTGCTGCTGCTGGTGGGCATCCAGCTGGCCGCTGGCCAGTGCCCTGAGCAGTGCCAGTGCGTACGCACTGCCCAGGTGGAGTGCTCTGGTTCCAGCATCACCACGGTCCCCAGCCCCATCCCTGCCAATGCCATGACCCTCCAGATCATCAACACGCGCATCACCGAGCTGGGCGACGCGTCCTTTGGCAACGCCTCCCTCCTGATTGGGCTGCGCATCGAGAAGAACAACCTGTCGCGCATCAGTCCTGGGGCTTTCCAGCACCTGCCTGACCTGCGCTACCTCAGCCTGGCCAGCAACAAGCTGCAGGAGCTCCCCGTGGAGGTCTTTGAGCCCCTGGGCAAGCTGGAGTCTCTGCTCCTCTCCAGCAATCAGATCTTCCAGGTCGAGCCTTCCCACTTCACCCACCTGAGCAACCTCAAGGAGCTGCAGCTGCACGGGAACAACCTGCAGGAGCTGAAGGAGGGGGTGTTTGATCAGCTCACCAGCCTCACGAAGCTCAACCTGGCCAGGAACAACATCGACCGCCTGCCGCCCCGGGCCTTCGAGCGGCTGGCGAGGCTGCAGGTGCTGCGGCTCTATGAGAACCGGCTCCAGCAGATCCCAGCAGGCGCCTTCGATGGGCTGCCGGAGCTGCAGGAGCTGGGGCTGCACCAGAACCAGCTGGAAATGCTGTCCCCGGAGCTCTTTGTGCACAACAGGAACCTGCAGAAGCTCTACCTGTCCAACAACCTCCTTGCCACCCTACCAAGCGGCATCTTCTTGCCCCTGCACGCCCTGGCCAAGATCACCCTGCATGTCAACCGCTTACGGGACATCTCCCCCAGCGCCTTCGGGCCCATGCCTGACCTGCGGGAGCTGTGGCTCTATGATAATGAGCTTTCCACCCTCCCCTCTGCCGTCTTTAGCAACCTCACTCAGCTGCAGCTCCTGGTCCTCAGCAAGAACCGGCTGCGCTCGGTGGCGCCAGGGGCTTTCCGGGGCCTGGGGGAGCTACTGGAGCTGTCTCTGCACTCCAACACCCTGCGCCGCCTGGACCCCCGGGCACTGGAGGGGCTGCCCAAGCTGCAGAACCTCTCCCTGCACCACAACCAGCTCCAGGCGCTGCCACGGGGCCTCTTTGGGGCCACCCCGAGGCTGCGGCACCTGCAGCTGCACTCCAACTCCCTGGAGTACCTGCCCGCCGGCATCTTCTCCCCCCTGGCTGCCCTGCGAGAAGTGAAGCTGCACAACAACTCCTGGCGCTGTGATGAAGGCATCCTGCCCCTGTGGGGCTGGCTGGAGGAAAATCCTCACAAGGTGGGCGAGACACCACCCCTCTGTGCCCAGCCCCCTAACCTGCGGGGCACCTCCATTGCTGAGCTGCCACGGGACCAGCTCCCTGTCCCCCAGCCCCCCACTGCCTCCCCCAACCCCAGTACCCGGCTCCCGGTGCATCCCTCCGAGGCAGCATCACCAGAGAGCTCCTGGACGGAGCCCGCCAGGGGGCTGCCAGTCTCCCCACGAGAGGAGGAGGAGGAGAAGGAGGAGGAGGAAGATGAGAGGGGGCAGTGGGGGCTGACGCGCACACAGAGAGGGGTGGTGGTGGCGGTCATCGTACTGGTGTGTGTGGCCCTGCTCGCTGCTTTGGTGGCACTGGTGGTCTATGGCTGTAGGAAGAAGAGCCAAGTCGTGCTCATGAGGATGAAGGCACCCAATGAAGCCTGAGCACCCAGCAGACCCTGGGGGGAGCAGTGCTGGCAGGGCATCTGTTTCCCGTGGGGCCAAGGGACATGGCAGTGGTTCTGCATCAGCTGCCCTTGCTGACTGGGATGGGCCAGCATCACCCTGTGTGCTGCGTGACCCCCTCTCCTGCTCTGCTTTGCCTGCTCCTGGGGGACCTCCCATGGCTGCCCTCTGTCCCCAGCCCCTCTTGCCTCCAGCGCAGCCTCTGTGCTCATTCCCTGCCTGGGGGCCGGCAGCCAGGGCATGGGGTGCTGAGGGGCACCCCACAAGCAGGAAGCCACAGCCTGGCCATGATGGTGCTTACCCCAGACAACATGGGGTGCTTACCCCATTCTTCCCCTTCCATCGTCCCCTCCAGTGCTGCCCACCCGCAGCCCCTCTGCTCCATCTGCCCATCATGCCTGCATCTCTGCCAGCCCTCACAGGGCCAGGAGCTGGGTGACACCTTTCGCTAGCAGAGCTGCAGGACCTTGAGCTGCTTTGCAGCTCACTTGCATTCAGGTGGGAATGCCCGTGGGGCTGGGCTGGCTGGGCTGGCACACCCGAGTGACTTGGCTGCATCCACGCTGCCCTCCCTGCCTGCAGGCAGGGCAGGCCAGAGCAAGGCCAGCACCTTCCCCTGCCCCCAGCAGCCTCCTGCTCCCTCCACCCTTGTGCATCTCCTGCCAGGAGAGCCGTGGGGCAGGGTGCTGGTGTTGGGTGCACCCTGAGCCCTCCCTACACACTGGTGCTGACCCCCCCTCTGGCCATGGCCCTGCCTGCAGCACCCTGCCCCAGTCTTGCAGGTGTCTGGGGGGCTGGCATTGGCCCCTGCTGCAGGGGAATTACAAGGGTGGGATGGTCGGTGTGAAGTGTCTGCCAGGGACTGGGAAACGCTCCTGTGCTCCTGCCCCAGGGCTGCTGGAGCCTGCTAGGGCTGCTCCTGCTGCACCCCAGCCCTGGTCCTCACTGCCTTGGTACTCTCATGCATCTTCCACCAACTGGTGAGAAGCCTGGCCCTGCTCTGCCTGGTAGAACTTCTTCCTCTTTCATTTCCCCTTTCCTTTTTCTCCTTTCCTCTTTCCCCTCCCTCTCCAGTGTCCTCCTGTGTGTGCCCAGTCCTGCTGCCCACTCGCAGGCACAGGGATGCTGGCAGTGCACAGTGTGGGGATCAGCAGCGCTGGCTGCTCTGCAATTCACAGGTGGGTGCTGCACCATCCCCCTGCAGCACCCTCATCCAGCAGCCACCCTGCCTCCTCCAGCTGTGGCACAGCCACAGATGGTCCAGCTCTCCCCTGTGTGTGGTGTGACAGCACCAGGCTGCCCGGGGATTGCTGCCGTGGGACAAGGGTCACCCTTGATGTGCACCCCGTCGTGCCCTGGCACAAGCAGCCCCACGCTGATGCACGTGATGGGATGCTCCTCTGGGCTGGGACCTGCACGGTGATGGGAGACAGGGGATGGGGTTGCTGGGTGTTGCTTTGTGACCTCTCCATTAAAGTGTGGTTGTCCAACCCCCAGTGCTAAGAGCTGTTTGTTCACTCCCCTGCAGTGTGCAGCCAGGAAAGGACACTGCAGGGACAGGAGCTGTGTATGATTGCCACTTCTAAGAGGTTGTTTCTTAAGTTGAGGAAAAGCCCACACAGGGTGGTGAGACTGGGAGAGGGTTAGTGGGCTGTGCTGATCCCTGGGCTCCAACCAGGGGTGAAGGACCAAGGAGGGCTCAGCCATCCAAGAGCAGTGGGGTGGCTTTTGGAGAGTGAGCTGAGACCTCAGCAAGCTTCTCGAAGGAGACGCTGCCTGCCTGCCGTGCAGTCCCATCCCTGGGGCAGGGTCCTGAGGGTGGTGGGGAGCTGGCCTGGCTCCTGTCAGAGCTGGCTGCCACTGGCTTGTGTCAACTAAATTTCTCCATGTGTCACTGTCTGCTCCATCAGCCTGGCTGAACACTCCTGCCCCTGGGTGTGTCTCCATGGCTGCTGCCACCTCAGCCCCTTCCAAAGCAGCCCTTAAGGTGGTGTACACTGTTCCCCTGGGCAGGTTGCAACCTCCTGAGGAGTCCAGCTGGTCCATGAGTGCCTCAGGCTGTCCTGCTGCTGGCTGGGTGCACATCACGGGCTGCAAAACACCTGGTGCATCTCACCATGACGGTCCCCTCCCCACAGCATTGCTTTGCCTTGCTAAGCTCTGCCTGCTCCCCTCTCGTGCAAGAGTCGTTTGCTAGCGCCAGTTCTCAGTGAGGTTTAATAAAGTCCAGGGAGTCTCTCGGGGGGGTTGCTGGAAGCAAGAGTGCTGACCTTGGTGTGGGGCTGGTGCCACCTGTGCCAGCAGTGCCCTGCCACCCTCCCTGGGCCAGTCGGGTGTCTGGGGCTGGGACGGCGCTTCCCTGCCAGGATGCTCGCTGGCAGCCATCGCTGGCCTCACCTCCAGTCCCTCCAGGGCTGGGTTATTTTTTGAAGAACTCCAAGGACACGGGTTGTTGTTGCCGATAAGCAGTGAGGGCAGCTCCGCCCCAGCAGGAACAGCTTCTCGGCCAGCTTCCCATCCACCCAGAAGACATTGTTCTGTCTCAGCAAGCAGTGTCCCTGCGAGCCTGCCGCAGGCTCGGTGGCACTCTCCATGATGCCGCGCTTGGTAAGTGGTGGCCTGGGATGGGTGGGAGCGGCTGTTGGCTGTGGTGAAAACCAGGGAGATAGTGGAAAGGAGAAGCCAAGCTCAACACTGCTCTTGAGCACCAGCATAAGTCCAGGACAGCCCCACTTGTGCAGGGTGCCTGCAGGTGGGCATTGCTGTGGGATGGGCAGCATCCCTCATCATGGGCAGCACCGGCATGTATCCCAAGTAGGGAGGGACTGGCAGAGGTCTGGAGGTCACTGCCTCAGAAAGTATCTCTTGTGGGCTGAGAACAAGCATTTGGTCAAGCTGAATATCCCCTCAGGCAAGTTTAATGCTGCTCTGATTGCTTGCAGAGAAAGAAGTACTTGCTCTCAAGACCCACCTTGGGACCTCATGGGTCCCAACCTTGGCCACTGCTTTGAAAGAGATGGGAACCTTTGACAAGGGTGGCACCATCCTGGTTGTCACAGGGTGGGCTGGAGAGCAGGGGAAGAGCCCTGACCGACCACATGGGGAGAGACCCAGGAGGAAAGTGTTCCCTGTTCCTGAAAGGGGAGTGCTGGAGTGGTGTGGGCAGCCAGGGTTGGAGTGATGGTCCATGGAGTGATGCTGTTGGTGCCCCAGAGGTTGCTCCTATTGCATTTCTGGCTGCAGAAGCCAATTCCCCAGCAGTGCCCACCTGTGGGTGCAGATTTCTGTCTCGTTGAGGCGGGGGATGAGGCTTGACTCCTTCTCCAGTGCAGGCTGGTGGTCTACGTGCTGCTGGGGCTGTGGTCTCTGTTAGTGGGGGGGCTGCCCCTACCCTGCGCCCCCACCTGCCAGTGCTACGACACCTCCAAAGTCTTCTGCTCAGAGGAGAAGATGCGAGAGATCCCAGCAGGCCTGCCAGGGAATGCCACCCAGCTCTTCTTCGTGGAGACAGCCCTAAGCAGCATCCGCAGCGGGGCCCTGGGCTCCAGCACCACCCTCACCAAGCTGGTCTTCCTCAACAACGACATCCAGGAGCTGGAGGCTGGAGCCTTTCAGGGGTTGCCCAGCCTCACTGAGCTGGAGGTGTCAGGCAACTCCTTGCCAGTAATTAGCCCGGAGATGCTGGTGGGGCTGCCCAGCCTCAGCAAGCTCTCCCTGGGTGCCAACGCCATCCGGTCTCTGCAGCCAGGGCTCTTCGCCACCACCTGCCTCCTGCAGGACCTACGTTTGTCGGGGAACAAGATTGAGGAGCTGCCTCCTGGCATCTTCCACCCGCTCCGGCACCTCCAGACCCTGGACCTCTCTCAGAATGTCCTGGCTGAGTTGCCGGCTGGGCTGCTGGCCCCCCTCGCTGCCCTCCGCCATCTCAAGCTCAGTGACAATCTGCTGGTGCGGGTGCCCCCCAGTGCTTTTGGGGCACTGGGCCAGCTGGCCGAGCTCCACCTAGATGGTAACCAGCTGGAGGAGCTGCCGGACGGTGCCTTTGATGGGCTGGGGAGGCTGCAGCGGCTGCATCTGCAGCACAACGCGCTGTGCAGCCTGGCCCCCGACATCTTTGCTGGTCTCCCCAACCTCACTGTCCTCAGCCTAGAGGGCAACCTCCTGGCCACTCTGCCTGCCCTCCTCTTCACCAGCACCCCTCACCTCCTCCATCTCTCACTGGCTCGAAACCAACTGGAGATGCTGCCCCAGGAGCTCTTTGCCAACCTGTCGGCACTGCAGACCCTGGTGCTCTCCCACAACACCATAGACCATCTTCCTGATGGGGTTTTCCAGGGGCTGGCAGAGCTGGTGACACTTCAGTTGAGCCACAACAACCTCTCCAGCCTGCCGGCTGGGCTGCTGGCAGGGCTGCCCCTCCTCACTGCCCTGGCGCTGGACCACAACCGCCTGGCCCACCTGCCCCCGGGGCTCTTTGATGCCAACGAGGAGCTGACACGCGTGGGGCTGGCTGACAACCCCTGGGACTGTGACTGCCACCTTGCCTATCTCCTGGGCTGGCTTCAGAACTTCTCCGAGCCCTTCATCCATGCGCAAGCCTCCTGTGCCAGCCCAGCTGGCCTCCAGGGATGGTCCCTGCTGGACGTCCCCCAGGGGAAGCTGGAGTGCCCAGGAGCACCCGGTGTCCCTCAGGAGGAGGGCTGGGACAAGCAGCCAGGAGAGGCTACTCCAGGGCAGTGCACCTACAGCAACCCGGAAGGCACCGTGAGGGTGGCCTGCAATGCCACCAGCTGCCAGCAGCTCAGCCTTCGCCTCCCTCCTCCTCCTCCCGGGCAGGACACAGGGTCCCGGCCAGTGTACCAGGGCACCTGGGTGCTGCGCTCCCGCTGTGGCACACTGCAGGTCAGTGTCCTTGTCACGGCACAAAGCGGGGACGAGGCCACGTCACCAGGTCTCCTCACTGCACCCTAGAGCTTGGGCAGGTTCCTGGTCCTCTGCTCTTTCATTGGCAAGCCCTGAACCAGCCTGGGAGCAGTGCCCTGTCTCGCTCCACCACCCCAGCCATGGGCACCAGCCAGCACCGAGTTCCCCCAAGAGCTGGCCTGGTAGTATTTATTCTCCCAGCTTTGTGTTTCTGTGTATTTCAAATATAATTAAAATGTATATATTATTTCTGTACGACCAGTTGCCATGGCAGAGAGAGGCTCTTCCTCAGCCCGTGTATCTGGGGGAAGTGGTGAAGGTGGCTGTGGTCTGATGAGGACTTGGACTGTGTGCACAGGGTGCAGGTGTCTGGTGGTGAGTAGGTGCCACTCTCTGGTGTGTTCATCTCTGCCTGCTGCAGCTCTCCAGACCCCTCCTGCCCTGCTTCCCTCAGCAGTGGGGAGACCCAGCTGCAGCCTGGCACTGACCCCTGGGGCAAGGGTTTGGTGTGGGATGCCCAGGGGAGATGTGGGTGGGTGCTGACAACTGCCCAGTGAGGGGCATGGGCTGCCTGGCTGCAGGGTGGGCTCTAGCCCAGGGCTGTGCAAAGTCCTGGTAGCACTGCTCACCCTGGGGAAGGCAGGGAAGGTGGGTGCTCCCCTGAGAGAGTGGGTACGGGGTTGTGTGTTCATGGGTGCACACACAGGGGTGTGAGTGCGGGGCTACACGCATCTGCCTACGGCTGCATCAGCCGCCTGCCAGCAGAGCCCTGCGATATTCCTGCACCATCTTGTGGCTGCTGGGCCAGGGGTTCCCCGGGGTCAGGAGGAGCTGGGAGAGCTCTGCCGGTGCCTGGCCACCCTCCTCTGAGCTGAGCCAGCCCTCCTGGCCCTCCCGCAGCCACCGGGGAGCTGGGGGTCCTTGCCTGGGGCTGCGCTGGTTTTGTGCCTCTTTCCAGCCCCTTCCTGCTGCTGCCCGGCCCGAGGGCTCGGAGCTGAGCAGAGGCTCCGTGTGTTAGCCCGACCTGTCCCAGCAGTGGGCTGCGATCCCGGCTGTGCCAGGAGGCAGATGGGCAATGCTGCAGCTCCAGACATGGTCCTGCACAGCCACGCTGCCACCTCTCCCACACAGGGGACTGCCACCCTGCCGCAGACATCTCTCAGGTGATGCTGGCGTGGCAACCTCCAAGCCTGGACTTGGGATGCTGTGGCCTGCTGGAGCTCCCCAAACCCTGGCACAGCTGCCACACACGGCCTGAAGAGGCTGGTGTCAGTCCTGCTGTGAGCTCTGTCCCCCCCGTGCACCCTGGCTCCTGTCACCCTGCAGCCTCTGGAGCAGCCTGGCACTGAGCGGGGACCTGGACAAGTACAACATTGATGTTGGAAAGGGGTAAGGCTGTTGAAAACGTGCAGTAGTTTGAGTGGTTTTCAATTCGCCAGGAAAGGTGTAATGAAGTCCAGCAAGCACAAGCTGAGCTGTAATAAGATCAGGTGAAACCAGAAGGAGAAATGTTTACATGCAATTAGTGCAATTATCCATTGGGAAGTGATGGATGCTTTGTCATTTTAAGTCTTTGCATCAAACAGGGTGTTTTTTCCCCCGAGATGGCCTGCACTGGCCAGGAGCCCTGGGTGTCACCACAGGAGGGTCCTTGGCTAGTGCTGAGGTGGAGGGGAGCACAATTCCCAGCCCAGCCCTACGGCTGGTGAGGGGGAGCTGTGGGGCTGAGCCCAAAGCCTGGCTGCCAGCATATCAGTTTTGCCACAGACATTATCCCTGCTACAAGCTTAAACAAATGGCTTCAGAGCAGCACCTTTAGCTACATAAGACAGCTTCTGAGGAAGGAAACAGATGGTTATTTTTAATAGGAAAAGATTTAAATAGGAGAACTGCTTTCTGTTGTGTCAGCAGAGGTGGTGTCTGTGAAGCTGTTGGGTTACACTGGTGGAGATATGGGACTGCAGAGGCCATGGACTACAAAAAAGGCTGGCCTGGAGATCTTCAGGTTTCCCTGGATGCGACTAGTCAAGTGGGGCCAGCAGTTAATGCCTGGGAAGTATATGCCTGCATCCTCTCTGAGGGGTATTTGCAATGGCCTCCCGAGGGCACAGCTCCGTTGCCTTCCCCCCGGCCATCCCTTATCTCCCCATGCAGACCTCTGTCCTGACCTCATGCGAAACCCAGCCCTGTGCCTGGGCCCTGGATAAAGGGTTGGCCAGGTGGTGGGACACCCATGTGTGGCCTCTCTCCTTGCCCAGCAGGGCCACTCCAGCAGCTGGGCTCATTTGCAAGTGCTCGGCCAAGAAAGTGATGCCAAACTCTTGTTTTGCTCTTCAAAATGTGCCAGGAGGGACAGCTCTGGGGGGCTGTTGATCATTTCCTTGCAGCAGGGAGCAGGAGAGGCTGGCTATAGCACCATGAGCTGGGGCCATCCCTCTGTGCCCCTGTGCTACTGGAGGGTGGGACAAGCAAGGGACCACACTGAGGTTCACCATAGCCAGGTGGAGCGAGGGAGGGTTTTAAAAGAGCTTTGCAGTTCAAAACTGTTTATGTTCATCCCCACGCACTTGGTCCAGCCATTCCCACCTGTGCATTTAGCCCCTTGGTTGTCCCTGCAGCTGAAGTGCAGCAGGAACTTCTGCACCTGCACCCTTGGCTCCTGCACCCGAGTCTCCCTGGGGAGGGCATGGTCAGGGATCACCAGCTTCTGCCCTGGGGAGCCCCGTGGGGCAGCTGGCACATACCTCCCATCGGTTTCTCTTCAAACTCAGGTGCTTTCAGCCTCCTGTACTTGCTGACCTCTCAAAATTTTTTAAAAAAGCCCATCTTTTGATAGCAAATTTACCTTCCCAGCATAACTTTTTTTGCATGGCCAGCTTTGATGGACACCCAAAAAGCAACCTACAGCCCTTTCCCCTGTTCCCACCCAAGGCTGTGAATCTGGAAACTCCAGTCCCAGTACAATGCTTGCTGCCATTAAGCCCTGTGTTAGCCGAATGTTTCCAAATGACTTGAGAGAAGTGCTGGGCTTTACGTGGCTACTGGTGGGTGTGCATCTGTGACTTCACTTCCTAACTGCAGGCCAGAGCCCTAAGTGTTGGGTATTAAAAAGTTAATCTGTGGACAATCTTTTAATGAGCCTTGCTGTAAAGATTGGTTGCTGCTCACAGGTTAACCGTTTCTGTCTGACAGAGCTGCATAACCAAGGCCAAAATACGATGCGATTAGCAAGAACCTTGAAAAGGAGATGCCTAGGAGCCATTTTTTTAAATGACTCCCCTGAACGGAGAGAAACACCAATGAAACAGCAAGTCCATCCAGCACAGTGTGGAAATTCTGAGTAAACAAGGTCATCTGGTCTTGGCTGGCTGCTGGGACCCTTGTGATCCCTCATTAGCAAGCACGAGGCTGACTGCTTCTGTTGTCGCAGGAATTGGCTGTTGCCCTGCTGGGTAACTGGACCCACTGGGGCAGTGCTAATGGGCAGCAGCACTTTGGCTTCTTCACCCAGATAGATGCCAAGACTACAGCCCAAATGTGAGATAAGGAGGGATGGAGAACAGGCCGCCCAGCCCTTGTCCCTCCTGGATCATCTCTCAGAGTCAAGCCGTGAATCAGCTCGCTCTCCCTTCCCCTCCACCCCTTGGTACCAACGGCAGTGAACTCTTGTAAGTTCTCTGTGTGCCTCCCGGAGCCCCTGGCGATGCTGCGGTCCCGGGGAGCTGTGCGCGGGGTCCGCGCCGGCCCGGCCCTTCTGCCAAGCGACACTAGATGGCATCCCGAGCCAGGCAGTGGCTGCCTCCGGAGCGGAGAGGGCGACCTGGAGGCACCGCACCGAGATGCCGGAGGCTCCGCACCCGGCCGGCTGGACACCTCCCGGACCTCGCTCTTGCTTGCTGGGTCCGGTCGGGCTCCTGCCTGCATCTCTTCCCCACCCCCGGCAGGTTCCTGCAGGGTGTGAGCAGTCCTTGGGGAAAGACATCCCAAGCCCCAGCTTCTTCCCTGTGTCACCTATGGGATGTGTCAGTGCCAGTACTCCGTCATGACACGCTGACCTCTTCCCCTCTTCCTCCTTTTCCTCCTCACTGATGGGAAAGCCTCCCCTGCATCTCTGCTGTGAGCTGAAGGCTGATGAGAGGAGTATTTTCATCTCAGGGCTTTTCTCGTTGTGATCTGATGTGGGGGGATTCTTGTTCCTTGCTGGAGCATGGGGTCCCCAGTCAGTTTTGGCCATCGGGGACCAGGGTAGGACCAGGGTTGCACGTCCTCCTGCAGGCAGTGGCACAGTGGGACAATAGACAGGCTTTCCTTCCCCCCTCTCAAATCTCATGTCCTATGCTCCTTTGCGTTGCTCTCTGTCCTGGAAGAGTAATGTTTGAGCATGGTGGTCCATGTGATTCTCATACCATAACTTCACCTGATGCTGAGTCCCAGCTGCTGGCTCTTCAGAAGCTCAGGAGAAAGGGACTAACTCTCCTCAAGGTGTGCCTTCACCTTGGCAGCCCTGGGCTGCCGCCAGGGCCAGGAAAGTGCCAAACTGAAACAAAAGTGGTTGTTTCTGAGGGTATTCTGCTGTTGCAGAAAGTGCTGGAACTTTCACTGGAATGCCTTGGCCCGGGGGATTTTTGAGCCCATAAACACAGGGGTTGTTCCTTGGCTTGAGTCTCTGGGTACCTTATTTTGCTCTAGGCTCAACATTGACTTTGCCTGGGCAAGCTGCTCGCAAATTTAATCATCCCAGTTACTACAGGGTTGCCAATGTCTGCCTTCAACTCCTCACCTTTGCTGCCAGCTCCTGTTCCGTCCTGTCCTGCCCTTGGGTACTGTTCCCCAGGTGTGGGGCATAGGGGCTGCCTGGCTTCGGAGGGTCTCAGGAGGGAGAACTCCTGGAAATCAATAATCTGGACAATGTGCTGGGCAAAGAGCTGTGGGGAAGTGGCTCAGACACCTCCTGGCCAGGGAGCTCCGAGCACCCCAGCTCCCCTGCCTGGTGCAAGACCAAGGGAGAGGGAAAGGGGCTTTGCATTAGTGTATATGCCTGCAGCTAAGCATTAGGGACCTGGATATATGTCTTTGCTAAGAGCCTGTGCAGCATTACAGGCCCTTTGGCTGCTCCTTGAAGTCCTGCTGATGGCTGTGAAATACGGGAGGTGAGTGCAGGGCAGCACATCTGGGCAGGATGGAGTGAGAGGCTCCGGGGCTAGGGCTGGCACTGCGGGTAATGAGACACAGCTGAGGTGGAGGGAGTGTTTTTCCTGGCAGTCCAGATGGGCTCGACTTAATACTTGATTTAGAGGGTTTGAAAGTGGGGCCTGGCTGCCGGGGAACAGACCCTGAGCACTTCCCGGGGCGGTGAGGGGGGAGGGGTCTCCGCTGGCTTTTCAAATATTTAATGGCCCAGCGCAGTCTAAACAGGGAAGTACTTTGGGGTGAGATTAGCACAACATAATCACATCTTAAAAGGTCTTCTGAGACACAAAGGCACGTCCGCTCTCATATTAATTACTTCTTATTAATAAAGCTGGGGTTAGGCTAGAGGTGTTCGCTCCGGAGCAGGCTGGTTCCCTCCTTGCAGAGCAGTGATGTACTCGAGAGCAGCACAAAGCCTCCACCTGTGCCCACCCGGCTCCCAAAACCAAATGGCCAACATTCCTACAGCCGCCTTTAAAACTCATTTGCCCATAATACCCTGAAAGGACCACGGCTTTCTAAGTGCCCAGAACACCTCCGAGTGCTGTAAAATAATAATAGCCAGGGTGTTCTCAGCACGGGAATTTCCTGCTATGATTGATTTCTAATTTGCAATGAAAATACAGCTGCCCGTGCTGGTGGGGCCAGGCTGGCGCAGCTGGATCGTGGGCAGGAGCCGTGTGGCCGAGCCCTGGGGGGCTACGGCTGAGCTGGGGGGAATTAGCAGCTGTTCCTGTTTGCCCCTGCTCAGTCTGGTGTCCCCTGGCAGGGAAGGGGCTGAGAGGTGAGTGGGATGCAGGGTGACTTGCCTGGGCAGCCTGTGCAGGAACACACTGGGGTGTCCCGATGGCTGACAAGAGCAGCTAGAGTGCTGGGTAGTGCTTGGTGATTTTTTAATCTGTTAATTTCTCTTGTTTCTATGAACTCAGGTAAGATTTCAGCATCCACAGCACCCTGTGGTGAGGAGTGCCTGGGATTGCCCCTGCACCCAACAAGGCAGCACCTCCCTTTGCTCTCCCACTGCTTGCTGCCCCTTGCACAGGACACCCCTGGTTCTTATATTGGAAAAAAAAAGGTGAGCATCCCTGTGTGGCATTTCCAGGC
Source organism: Brachypteracias leptosomus (assembly GCA_013401335.1). Taxonomy (NCBI): domain Eukaryota; kingdom Metazoa; phylum Chordata; class Aves; order Coraciiformes; family Brachypteraciidae; genus Brachypteracias; species Brachypteracias leptosomus. The sequence goes on along the minus strand of VYZX01011222.1, from coordinate 187,337 downwards.
TGCTCATAACACTATAAAGCTCTTCCCAGTTGCTTCAACTGCCTGAGGTCCTCATAGTTAGCCTCATGTGACAACTGATTAGAAGCAGAGACAGGACACCCAGCATGTGTGTCCTTGAGCAGTACTGGGACTGGGAGGTCTCCAGCATGGCCTGGGAGTCCCACAGCCACCACTGTCTCTCTTCATGCCCTGTACAGACCAGACATGGTTCCCACAGCCCTGTCACTTGTGCTGCAGTACCTGTTACCCCTCTGCCTGTCAGCCCCCTTGGGACCCCCCCTGTTCCTGCCACCTGCCTCCAGTCCCCTTCCTGCCCCTGAGGCACGCCGTGGGCAGGAAGGGGGCCCATGAGCAACAGCCCTTTCTTGTGGCTGGTGGGAACAGGGGCACCGAACACCTGTGTAGGGGGGTTTGCACAATAGCCTGGGCGGGGAGCAAACCTGGGCCTCTGGTGGGCAAGTCCCTCTGCAGGCTTGCTGCTGGAAACCTGTTCCAGCCTGTGGCCATGCTGCTGTGGCTTCCTCCCCGGGGGCCTGCCTCGTGTGCCAGCCCCAAACACGTGTTGTAGCTGTGCCAGGAGAGACGTCCCACCAGCTGCTGGTGTGGTTTGAACATCTCTTGTAACCGCTTGCCCCAGTAAGGTGGGTGGGGGTGAGGGCTGGCTGCTCCATGTGCTGCAAGCAGGGTGAGGAGGGGCTGATTTGGCACTGGATCCCATAGGAGCAAGGAGGTGCTGGCAGTGCTGCCTGGAGAGGTGAGATGGGCAACTGGGTGGGGATGCCAGCTGGGGCAGCTCCCTGACACAGGCAGCTGTGGCTGATGAGATCAGCCTAAGGACCAGCCAGTTAGGCACGTCCAGCACCCATCCATCCTCTGTTGCGCTCATCAGACATGACCATGGGCTGGCAGTCATTGCTCAGGGTTGCTGCTGTGCCCTCTCAATGCTGGGTGATGGTTTTGGACACCAGCACCGCTCCTCCATGTGTCCTCTGGATGGTCTGTCTCTCCCTCTCCATCCTTCACCGACTCCATCCCTCCTTACACCCACTCATGGCACCTCTCTAGCCGTGCCAGGCTGCTCCCTGCTGAGAAGCCCTGTGAGAAAGGAGCTGAACTGGGTCATTCATTTGTCAGCTTTGGCCTTGGCATCTCTAGGCTGCAGCCAAGTCCTGCTGTGACAGGGGCCCAACCTCCCCCAGGGCAGCAGGGCAGCAGGGCAGCAAGAGGACACCCAGGCACGTGGGACAGGGCTCAAGTGGGTGCTGCGGCCCCATCCTTGGTCCACCAGCTTCAAGCCTTGTGCTGCCCATGCTTTTATCCAGGATCTGGGCAGGGCAGGGGAGCAAGGCTGAGGAAAACCAGCCGGTGCATCCTCCCCTGGGCAGCAGGAGAGCCCGGAGGGGCGGAAGCCGCCTGTTTGTTTAAGATGCAAACAAGTGCTGTTAATCTGCTGCCTGTTTGTATTTCTTTAGAGCCCCCGAGCGCGGGGGAGAGCGGAGATGGGGTCTCCCCTTTGTGCCGGGGCAGGGTCAGGCTATTGGAAGTGGAGGTGAGAAAACACAGAGGGGCAGCTGGAACCTGCTTTGGGAGGGAAAGATTTTTTTCGGCTATTTATGATAATTAGTGGGAAACGTTCCTCAAGCGTTTCAGATGATTCTGTAATGAAGTTGGGCTGAATGTTCCCGCTTTGTTCCCTTGGAACCATTAAAAATCCCCCTTCTTTGGCCGCCTTAATGCAATGCTGAAAAGGCACAATGGCATAAAAGTGGCTCTGGGCAGGGCGGCACGCCTCCTGCCCCGCCGGGCAGAGCCCTTCAGAACCCAGATTTTCTGGGTTATAAACCTCGGTGCTCCCAACATTCGTGTGAAGGCTGCTGCAGATCCTGTGCCCAGGGTTCCTTGACATGCCTGGTGCTGGTTGGTGCCCGTGTGTGCCAGCAGCCAGCACCACCAAGCCTGCTGCATGCTGGAGAGGAACCGTGGCCAACGCAGGCACACTAGAGCGAGGAAGGGCAGACACAGCGAGGGGGGTCATCGCTCTGCCTTCACTGGAAAGCTGCTTTTGGCCCATGGTTGTGCTGGGAGTTTGCTGGGGCGAAATGCTGTGCTGGGGTGGGACTGATCCCTGTGCAGGGGGAAGTGGGGGGTCCACCCCCAAAGAAAGTGCTTCTGAGTCAATGAGGTCTGGGCCAGACCCTGCCCTCCTGTGAGGGCCCAGCAGCCCCTCAGGCACCAGTGCAGAGCAAGGTTGATGAAATCCCACCCTGAACCTCTGGACGGATCACTAGCAGCCTGCAAGACCTGGCTCATTCTCCTCTTGTTTTTAGCAGCGGAAGGCTTCTCCAGTGTAAGTGATGAAAAGAAAATCTACCTGCCTGATCTCACGCATCTATCAGCGCTGTTCCCCCGAGGATGATGCGTAAAGCTAATGGGAGCTCTCCTGTTACAGCTATGATAAAAAGGGAAAACCACAGGAACCCTTGGTGTACTGGTGCAGGCTGAATGTGATGGCTTTTGATGTCCCCATCAATATTGCCATCCATGCTCTGGCTGGTGAGCTCAGTGTCTTGGCCTGGAACATGGGGAGGCATCGGGCAGGGGGGAGTTGCTCCCCTGCTCCTGCTCCACCTTTGGTTGGGTGAGGGTGGCTGGAGAGCACCTGGGCACCCAGCAGCAGTGGCAAGGGCAGGAGGGTGCCGTGCCTGCTGCCCAGGCAACTTCCTTCCCAACCACAGCCTGCTTTATTTAGATAGGGAATCCTAATTGGGACCACATCAACCTTAATGCCCACCTGCTGCCCCATGGCTGGAGCTGATGTTCCCCATTAAGACATTAAATCATCAGACTGGGAGGAGAGGGTAAGGGCTGGGAGGACAGAGCTGCACTGTCTCTTCACCGTAATCAAGTGATCATCTCATCCCTCTTGCTCCTTTCAATGGGGGAAAATTTGCAGACAAATTCCTGCCAGCAGGACATTGGAGCTTTCCTGGGTGGTGGGATAAAGATACCTGTCACCTCTGCATGGCCTCACCACCGGCTCATGCTGGGAGTGTGGCTGGGGAGCCCTGTGCTGGCTGTGGGGCTGGTGAGTCCAGGCAGTGTGGGAATAGCCTGGAAGGGCTCCCAGGAGGAACAGGAGGGCTTTCCTTTTCCCTGAGGTCGTGCATGGCCCACAGTGGCAGCGTGACACAATGAGCCCAGCTAGGAATATGCTGGAGCCCTTACCTCCGTTTTCTCCAGCAAGTCCTGAAGAACCAATAGAATTATGATTTTTGCCAGTTCCTGTGTCTGTCCCAGCAATCTTATTTAGAGAAAAAATTCTAGATGCACAGTAAATTTTCTTTGGGAGCTGGAGTGAAGGTATTTGGACACCTGCTGGCACTGGGATGGAGTATTTGGCTTGTGTATGTCTGCAAGTGAGGGTGATGGGGCCTGGGCGAAGTGTGGTGTGCTCAGTCTCAGAGATGGGGGCATCGGCACGGGGCGCTGCCTACATCATACTTTAAGCCTCCACACCGAGCCAAATTGCTCTCTTTGCAAAGGTTGCCCTGGGAAACCAGCTATCTCCATGTGTAAAGGCGACGAGACTGAGCCTTGTGGACCATGGCAAGCCTGTGGCTTCCCAGGCAGCACACAGCAGCTCTGGCCAAGCTGCAGCATGTCTGATGGACCAGCTCCGGTACCATCCCTGCCGTCACACCTCCACCCCTTCACTCTGCTTCCCACCAGGTTGCTTTCCAACACGTTCCTTCCATCAGCTCCTGGCAGCGGCCAGGGAGAAGCTCTCAGGTACGGGTCCGGGGGGTGCTCCTGACCTTTCCCAGGGGAGAACAAACGGAGCGGGCAGCGCGGGGCGGGCGCACAAAAGGGCCGTGCTGGCCGCAGCGCTGACCCCGCCATGCCACAGCTACCTGCTGCTCACCACAATGGCCCCGCCGCCACCGCCGGCCTGACGGCACCATGAAAAAGGGTCCCAGATAATAATGAGCCTGGCTACCACTGCTCTCTTCAGAGAGCTGAGTCAACTCCTTGGGAAGAAAGAAAAAAAAAAAAAGAAGAAGAGAAAAAAAAAAAGAAAGAAAAACCCCTCTTGGATAATAAAGAAGTAACAAATGAAGACTGAAAGCCTATAGAAGGCGTCTTAACCCAGCAAAGAAAAAAAATGTCAACATCTGTGGAGCTGTCTGCAAAAACAGACCGAACCCCTAATGAATACCCTCTAGAAAAGGCATTCACTCGAGGAAAGGCAAAAGGCTACATTTTTCTATGGAGGTATAAAGATTTTGATGAATCTGCCCTTTCCCTTTCCAGTGCAGTTGAACCAAGTGCTAATGTTCATCTTCAGCTGTATTAAAGGGTACAGAGGGGGGCGGAGGGGGGAAGAGTCTTGATCTGAAAGCTTATGAGGAGGGTGGATTTAGGGAGCCTGGATAGATGTCTGAGCACTAAAGCAAGGAAGAAAAGCAACAGGCATTAGAGAAAATACTGTTTAACAAGAGTTTCTTTAGTCAGCCCATTTGAGAAGAGATTGGTGCGCCATAAACGTAATCCTCTTAGTGCTGACTTAAACGTGTTTGTACAAAACAGGGAAATATAATATGAATGTAATAGTCACGTTTGCTAAAATGCTTAATAAAAAGACAAAAGTCCTTTATTTTGATCTTCAGCTCCGATGCGGGCTTGGGGCACAGCAGATGTTTTCTCAGAAGTCTGCTGGAAAAAAAAAAAAGAAAGAAATCCAGAACATGGCTGCGTCCCGGCGGCACCACAGCATCTTCCCTGGGTTCATCTCCAGCCCTTGCCTAACAAGCCCCTGGGCTCTCCCATGTGCAAGGGGAGCTGCTGTGGTTCCCAACCTATAAACACGTGGTGAGGAGCAGTTAGTAAACAAGGTGTGCTTCAGGTGGGAAGGCACAGGTAATTTTCTTACTGTCCCAGAGGGTTTGCTGGGGGGAACAGCGTTAAGGATCATTTCCCAATTGGAAAGGGTGCAGCTCCTCCCAGGATGGATGGAGTTTAAGCCCCAAGCTGTCAGATCCAGACTCAGCTGAGCTGTTGCGGAGGGACCACAACAGTTGTCCCCAGGTGCTTTCTATCTTGTGCCATGAGCACAGCAGCAAAAACAGTGGGTAGAGTTGCTGTAATCACCATCCTGACATCTCTGCTAATCACAGATTAATTCTAAAGACATGAATGAATTTTTGCAGGTTGGTTTGTTTGCTTGTTTTTCTTTTTTTCATTTCTAGAGAATAAACATGGAAAATGCTAAACTGAAACAGCAGCATTTGGTTTGGACTCAGCTTTCTAAACTTTCAATTAGTGTTGATGCTGTATAGCCATGCTATATATTACATGTTTGTCTTGGGCACTGTTGGTACTTCATATTGTGAAATACCAGCAATACGAGCAGGAGATACGGTGATAAAATGACGTCGCTTTTCCAGATCTTATAGTCAAACATTGCTATTCACAGTGAATTTCAGACCTTTCTTCCGACCCAGGACAGAAAGCAGTGCTGCAGTGTCAGGTGGTTCACATGGTGAGGCAGAAAAGGGCATCTCCATAACTGCCCCTGGGCCAGCATGACCCTGGGAGGCTGGTGGGCACATCGTGCTCCTTTCCACTCATGCATGGCACCAGGGAGATGTTGATAGGACTAAATAAATGTATTTTCCTCTGTGCTTCTCAAACAGATATCATCTCGCCCTGAGAAGCTGTGGTTCCTCCTTGGGCCAGCCCAGCTGGGTGCTGGCAGCTGGTGCTTGGTGGGTCACAGGACTTGGATCAAGGCTTGGGGTGAAGCCAGGGCTTATGCTGTAAGTTTGGTCCTACCAGAGGGCCTCTAAGATGCCACCTCCCAGAGATGGAGGGGTAGCATGGGGACAGGGCTGCTTGCTTTCTGTTGCAGCAAATGTCAGTGCAAACTAGGTAAAACTTGTTTCCTGAAGAAAATTTCCACTCTAACAGGGAAAGAAATGCCCCAGTGGTTTTGGAAGCGTATCAAATGTTTTCTGGTATGGCCCACAATGTGTACAGCAAATGCAAGACATTTTCTGTGGAGAGCAGATATTTTCCACAATAACAACATATTTTGTTAAAAACAAAAATCATCCGGTCTCCCAGTTCAGAAGAAAGAAAAAAAGCTTTGAAAGCAGAGATTTTCTGGCTGCCAGGGTTGGGTGCTCAGGCGCTGCAGAGCCCAGTGGGCTGGGATGGAGCAGCCTCTGCAGCTGCAGAGGAGTGAAGGGGAGCCTGGGGGGTGACCTGGGCTGGGACCTGCACCTGGCTCCTATAAGCAAGTACTTATAGTTGCATTGATGCCATGCGGTTCAGATCCCCAGCATCACTCAACTCCCCTCCATCACTCATCACCAGGCGGTGAGGCTGACAGGTCCCATTTCCCACCAGGCATCTGCCCAGGAAGGTCTGCTGGGGCCACCGAGGCAGGTGGCAGCTCCAGGGAGACACCAGGGACATTTGGAGCCAGGCTGGTGGGGACATGCCTGACATGCAGTTCATTCAGATCTGCGCAGCCAGGTGGCAATGGCTGCTAAGCTCTGGTGCTGGTCTTGGATAATCAGTCCCGGTCTGGGTGTGAAATGGTCAAAAAAAAGACTTAAAACAGACAACTTGCTGCCTGCAGAGAATGGATGAACTTTTAGTAGTGGGAAAAAAGGAGACGGGTTAATTTTGAGTCCACCATCACTTTTTGGGATGCTGCTTCTTTGGCTAATGGAAAACTATACACACGATATTTTTCTGTGGGACAGGGAAGCTCTTGGTGGTTGTGACTGCTCGCTCAGGCAGCAGTGCCCTTGTTCTGTGCTGGGAAGCAAGCCCTATGTGTCAAATCTTCCCAGGTCCCACAGGAGGCAATGGAAGCGCTGGAGCAAGACAGATACTTGCTGTCTCACCTCACACCCCAGGTCTGACCTCCCCAGCCATTGTGCAGCCCCGTGTTGGGGAGCAGAGGAGCTGAGAACTGGTGGGCCAGGTCTAGAGCACACAAATGCAAAGGGCAGAAAGGCACAACAGCCTTTGGGTAGTGGCAGCATCTCCTTGGTGCCTCCTGTTTTCTCCTACGCCTGCTTTGTTTCTCTGTTATCCTACCAGTTGCAGCAGGGCCTCCAAACCCTGCTCGTTTCCTCCCGGCACACCTGGTTCCCGAGCCTCGTGTGCGAAAGGCACATTTCACCAGCAGCGTCGTTGCTGTAACGGGAACAACCCAGTTTACAACCCAATAAACCCCACGTCCTTCTGTGCAGGCTTCTCTTTACGTGATGCTAATGCTTACAAGATGTGCAGCGCTGCGGGACAGCCCCGGTACCCAACGCCCCAGCAAACGGCTCGTGTTTTACATCGCTCTGCGGCCACAGCCTTTGCTAATTAATCCCAGGGATGAGCCTCCTGCTATTGGCAGCCCTGCGGCCACTGAGCGATGGAGCCCACCACAGCTCCTGCTCCTGGCTGTCCCACCTGCGATGGGTGCCTCCCAGCACAGCCCACCCTCAGTCCCCTCTGCAGTTGGGGGCTGTGCATCGGGCGGTGCCGCGGGGAGCAGGGCATTGTCTCACAGCCGCGTTGTGATCACACACTGCGGCTAACGTGATTTACATCCCATATTCGACCTCTGGCGACTTCAAAGCTTGGGCGAGAGGGGGATTAAGCAGAGGGGCTGGGGCCAGGGGAGCCAAGGGGGGCCCGGCTCACCTTTGAGCTCCCGTCATCCCCTCCCCAGCAGAACCAGGATAATCATCTCCCTTTGTGCTGCCGGGGAAAGCCGGGGTGCAAACACAGGGACCTTGTCAATATTGGTTTTTGAGAAGACTTTTTTCTATTCTCCCATGTCTGGAGTTTTTGTACCCAAATCCCCCCGGGTCTGCCCAGTCTTCCCCTGGGAAATCAGGATCCCAGGGGTCCCGGATAACACCAGCCATTGATTGAAATTTCACACCCACCTGTTTGCACACAAGATTTAATTTGGTTGATTCTTCATGCCCTTTTCCTGTTTAATCATCAACCTATTGACCTTAATATTAAAAGGGGCTAAGAGCGAGGGGGAGAGAGACTGCATTTCTGTAAGGGAACAAAAGCTGCCAGAGAATGAAGTAGGTACAGCCAGCCCTGAGCTAATGAGTCCCCACTGCACACAGGAGCAGAAAACCCCGTGTGCTGCCCTTGGCTGCTGCAGCTCTCCTCTCCTGTGAGAGCCGGGCATGTGTCACTGCCTGTCCCTTTCCTCAGTGCCTTTTGCAGGACCCACAGGTTAAGGCCAGGAGAGATGGGAGACCACCCAGGCTGAGCTGGGGCACCTACCAGCCCCTTGTGTTTTGCTTTTCTCTCCACACTTGCACAGGGGTGACCGTGCCTTGCTGGAACGCCTCCTGTTTGATGGAAAATGCCAGGATGTGGAAAACTTTGCTCCAGCGATGCAGCAGCAGCAGCAGCAGGCAGAGGTCAGGAGCATCCCGCACACTTGCACTGCAAGTGCTGGTCCATGCTGTGGTGTGGCTCTTACAAACAACAGAGCAGCATCCATGGGGCAGTGTAAAGCCAAGACCAGCCTGGAGCCAGGAACTGTGTTCTCCAGGGCTCAGTGGTGGGGCCAGTTGTCTTTAATATCTTTATCAATGATCTGGATGAGGGGTTTGCAAGTTAGTCAAGTATGTTGATCTGCTTGAAGGTAGGGAGGCTCTACAGAGGGATCTGGACAGGCTGGATCAATGGGACAAGGCTGATGGGACGAGGTTCAACAAGGCCAAGTGTCGAGTCCTGCACTTGGGTCACAACAACCCCATGTGATGCAATAGGCTTGGGGAAGGGTGGCTGGAAATCTGCGCGGTGGAAAAGGACCTGGGGGTGTGGGACAACAGGTGGCTGAATATGAGCCAGTGTGTGCCCAGATGGCCAAGAAGGCCAACAGCATCCTGGCCTGTATCAGAAATGGTGTGGCCAGCAGGAATAGGGAAATGATTGGCCCTCTGTACTCAGCACTGATGAGGCTGCACCTACAATACTGTATTCACTTTTGGGCACCTCAATACAAGAAAGACATTGAGGTGCTGGAGTGGGTCCAGAGAAGGGCAACGAAGCTGGTGAAAGGTCTAGAGCACAAGTTTTATGAGGAGCAGCTGATGGAACTGGGAGTTTAGCCTGGAGAAAAAGAGGCTCAAGGGAGACCTTATTGCTCTCTACAGCTCCCTGAAAGGAGGTTGTAGCGTGGTGGGGGTTAGTGGTTGGGCGGCCTCCCTGCTCTCTGGAAGCCTGGCTGCTCTGACACTTACTCTGCTGAGCACAGGCAGGGAAAGGGCGGGAGAAAGGGCTTTTGGTGTCCTCCAAGGTCGGGGAAACAGCCTTTAACCAGCCTGGTGGAAGGGAGGCTGGGACTGTCCATCCCCACTGCTTGGCCAGCAGGATGCACAGAAGCACTCAGCCTGCTGCTGTTTTGCTACCAGCCCCTCAGCGTGCCAGGCTGTGCTGGGTTGTACTGGGGCTGTGCTGGGCTGTGCCCCATGTGCCAAGCATGCACACTTGTGGCCCCAGTGGTTGGCTGCTCCTCGCCTCGGCATGTGCCCAGCCCAGGGGTGAGACCCCATACAGCAGCCCTGGCTGGAGGGGTCCCAGCCAGCACAGCCCCCAGGGGCTCTGCCCACCTTCTCTGCATCACCCTGTTCCACGGGACAGGGTTTTTTTGGCGGTTTCTGCACTTGCAGCTGTGATCTGCCTGCTGGAAAACAGCAAAGGAAAAGGAGCTCTCTTTTTTTTCCATGCTCTGCCTTAGCTGACGTGAAACCCAAGCTGTGTGGGAGCCCGCGAGCGTGTGTGGCTGTGCTCACACGTGTGTGTGGTGAGCCCCCAGTGTCCTGCGTCCTGGCCGGGGCCGTGCTGGGGGGTGCGGGTGCCCGTGTGCCTTTCCCCAGGGGGGCTGTTTCGGTCTGCAGAGTGCGGTTATGTTTATTTAATATCTGACGTCCCTTCTGTCTTCAGCACTGACATTAATTGCCAGACAATGAGCAATGGAGCCCAGATGTTCCCCGGCGGTGGCCTCCCTTCCTTCGCCAGCACTATGTGGGTGATAAAAAATCCAAGGGGGAGCCGTGTTTGGGCCGCTGTTGCTGCAGGGCTGTTAGCGGGGGCACAGGAGGGGTTGCAGGTCAGCTCCTCCAGCTCTGGCAGCTCCTGCCCCAGTCCCTCTGCGCTGGGAGATGAACACTGGCACTGTGGGCATCAGGGAGCAGGGGCCATGCAAAGTGCTGGAGGTGAAACCCACAGGCACACAGGCTGAGCTCCAGGACCTTCCCAAATGCATCCCTGCCCAGATTGAGGCAAAAGGCAGGTTGTGCCCGGCTGCTGTGCTGCTGGTGTGCTCTCTTGCCAGCCAGAAATTAACACTGCAGCCTGTCATTTCATAAATATTCTTACTTGCAAAACAAAAGGCCATTTTACAGCAGTCCTGGCCTTATCAGAGGGCTGCAGTGCTGCTGGGGCCCCCACACATCCAGCCAAGAACCTATGGTGTGGCCGTGCAGGGGCGCTGGGTGCCCCAGGAATGGTCCTTCAGAGGTGGGGCAGGAGCAGTGAAGTACTGCAGATGGGTTTGTGAGAGCTGAAATGGTTGAACTAAGCAGAGAAAGGCAGCGTCCCCTCTCTGTCCTCTGCTGTTGGTAGGACACACCACCGAGGAAGATGCTCAGGTGGTTTGTGGGGAGGCAGCCCAATTTCTTGCTCTGCCAGGGTCTCAGTGTACACCCACCACTTATCATTAGCCATTATCCTTTAACTGGGAATGAATTATGAATTATTATTAATGGGAATGAACAAAGGGCACTGGAAACTAATGCATGGGATGGTGTTATTTTTAGAAATGATGTCTGTCACGGTGGCATCACTTCTTAAAGGGATGTGCATGACAGGGAGTGTAACCAGTAAACCAGCTTGACCAGCAAATAACCCCTTGCACGGTTTCCATATTGCCTTTTTAAACAGGAAGGGAACATGATACAAACGCTATGCGAATTATGATCTGAAAAGTTTTCCTGGCAGGTTGTCACACGAGTTGTTAGTGTCATTCTTTGACATGCACACTCAAAGCCTTTCTGTATCATTGATTTAACCCTCTCACCTCCCATGAGAGCTGCCAGGCAGTGCTTTTTTTCCTCACCTCTCAAGTGAGCCCTTTTCTCAGGTATCCTGAGATGTGATTTCATGTCAGCACCTGAGCTGGGGCTTCCCAGCTGCCAAATTTTGGATGCAGCTCAAGGGGATAGTGAGCTGGGGCAGGCAAGGAGATATGATGGCCATGACATCTTCCTCCTTGCCCCAGAGCTGCCAGGCTGGGAAGTAGCTGAATAACCCCTCCCATGCACCACCTCCTCTCTCCCAGAGCACTGGGACACTCTCATCCCCTAAAAGCATCCCTGGCCAAGGCGGGGAGCACAGGGGGTCCCGCTGGCCTCGGCAGGGCTGTGCGTGTGGGCAGGGGTCCCTGCCCACGCCTGTGCTCATCTCCTTCTGGGCTGCCTTGGCCGCAGCTTCGCACAGAGCCCAGCTGCACTCTGGCCGGGGAACATCCGCTGTGGAAACCTGGGAGGAGCTGACAATCCCCAAAGATTGGCTGCACACCCGGCCAAACAAGAGCTGCTGGCTCCCGGCCTAATTCGTTGCAAATGTGCTTCCATGTGGTTCCAATCTGGAGCCCCCGCTCCCCCCGCGCTGCCCCCCGGGGCTCGGTGGGGGCCGGGAGCAGCCGAGCAGGGCAGCACCAGGAGCAGCCCCAGCACTGCCCAGGGCACGTGGCAGCCACCCAGCTCCCAGGCCCCGGGATGTATCCCACAGCCAGTCCTCTCCTGTGGGCACAGGGAACCTCCACCCTGCAAGGAGTGAGACCAGTTCACAGCAAATTCCCACTGGGGACAGTGCCTGGAAAGGTCACCACTGGCCCACATCACTCCTTTGGCACTTAGCCCAGCCCTGGGCATCATCATCCCATTGGGCTTTGGTTTTCATCTGCCACTGGGTGATTTGAGGGGCTGGCACTGGGCTAGCATCCAGGAGTGCCCAGCATCCTTATTTAGCCTTCACTTCACCCCCTCCAGCTGCCAGGCAGGGCTGTGGTCACCCCCTCCCCATCCTCAGGTGCAGGTGGACTCTCAGGGCTGTTCCCATTAGCCCCAGGCAGTGCTGGTGACACTGAATCACACCTGAACAGAGATGGCCCCAGGCAGCACTGGGCTCCTGAGCCTGCCTGTCCCTGCATGTCCTTGCTGGGCTTGAAGCATCTCCCCCAGAAGCCGAGCAGCTCCCTTAGCTCCCCAGGACTGGCACGATGGGGATTCAGGACCAGAGTTCCCTGCCTATACCCTGGTGCCCAGTCCTAGCACCAGCACTGCCAGGCAGGTCTTCCTCTTGTCTGATGCACACACTTGGGTTTGACATCTCAAACCAGTGCAAACACCATATATTCATTTCAGAGTTTCCACCCGAGGGTCTTTCCCCATTGTTTGGGGCCCTTGCCTATGTCTGTGTCTTGCAATGCCCTGTTGGTATCACCAAGCAACTTTAAGCTCAATTTAAAATGAGTCCAGACTCAAACACCCTCTTCCCACACCCCTCCCCCCCAGTTTATGCATTTAGAAGGAGATTGCATCAAAAGGATCAATAAAAAAATCTCCCCATTAAGCAAAGTTGCAGCCCCTCTCCTCTCCCGTGTTTATGGCTGGATTAAAAATGCCTGGCACTAAGTTAACCCTCAGAGTATTGAAATAAAATGGCATAAAATGAGTTGAGTTCTCCTCAGGTTTCAGGAGAAGCCGGGTGAACCATGTAGGCAAGCGAGTGGGGCCAGGGCCAGCACCTGCAATAACATCTCTGGTGTCACTGCAGGAGCGGAAAAGGAAATGAGCAGTCAAGGAGCTGGGAGCAGCACGGTGGTGGCCGGGAGGGCTGGGCTCTGGTTGCCCCACCACCACCCCATGCTGAACCCAGAGTCCTGCCATGGGCACTTCAGGGGGGGCTGTGCTGAGGATATGGGCAACATGGTCCCCTGGGCAGTCTGTAGTGACCTGGATATGTGGCTGCCATGGAGGAGGTAGGGTCCCTTCCGCCACCTTTTGCCTCCAGCCACCAGGGTGGGTCCAGAGGCAGAGAAGGGGGAAATCTCACCGGCAAGTGCTTTGGGGTCCTGGGGAATAAGTGTCTCAGCTGAAATGCAGAAGCAGCTATGGTGGTTGGGGGATCTGTGGGAGGATGCACCCGCGGGCATAGCCCTGCAAAGGTCTTTACCAGATGCCACCACTGCTGGGGTGAGCTTGGCCAGATCCTGCAGAGCACAGGCTATATGTGAAGCCCCAGCTCCAGGAGACTGGGCACCCTCCCTCCATAAAAAGCCAAGCTAGCCCCTTCGGGGGGGTCAGGGCTGCTGTCAGCCATGAGGAGCAGTGTTGAGGTCTGCGCTGGGGCGGTGGGAGGAGAGCTGATGCCTGGACACCCTGCGAGGTGTACAGCCCTCACTGCCGGAGCGCTGCTGCCCTGGTGCAGCCAGACCTTGCGCTTGGCCTTTTAAGATCAGAAAGGTTTTTGAACTGACGTTGGCTCTGCTATGCAGAGGAGAGTGTATAGCAAGGTAATTAAAGTGTAAGAGCGAGGCTGGGTTTGCCTTTAATGGCTTGCAGCTGCAAATATTTTTCTGTCTTCTTGAGCCCACTTGTAAGCTGTCTGACTGTATTTCTCATCCTAGCCAATTAGATTCCCATGTGTGCTGCAGGAGTGAAAATATAGAAAGTGAATAATCCTCCAGTTCTGCTGCTCGCTGCAGAGGCCTTTGAACCCCTGGCTGCTGGGGCTCCCTTCCACCCCAACCCCATGGCCGCGCCTGCCCTGGCTCCCCTCTTTGCAACTGAACTTCACCTCTAGCCAATCTTCCTGGGCATCACTGCAATTCATCTTCAAGCCTTTCTGATCAAAGCTGGGGGCATTCCCCCTCGCTTTTTTTAGCCGAGTTTTACAGCCATTTTCCCTTCTGGATGCTGGTTTTCTGCCAAAAATTCCACTCTAAAATCAAAAGGGGCAGTCCATTAATACAAGGCAGCTGTAACAAGTACACTATTGTGTTGTCTCTTCCAAGGTACCCGGGATTTTTAATAAACTGTGGGGCGTGGGGAGCTGGTTGCCTCCAAGAAAGGGGATGCAAAGGGGAGGAAGAGGGAGCTGGCAGGGACCACGGTGCCATAAAATGCAGCCCGGCAGCAGCACGGGGCCCTCGGCACGCTCAACACTGCATGGCGGTGGGAGAGGAGCCTCCCGGCTCCCTTCCAGCTCCGGGATCAGGTATCGGTCGGGAAACGCCGCTCGCTTTGATCCCTGTGGGCTGATGAGGCTCTTTGCCAGGACCCACGCGGTGCACACAGGCCCAGCGCCCCGGCTGCCCAGCACTGGCTGCCCGCAGCTCTGGGGCTCCTCGCTCCAGGGATGGCAGCTCCCAGTGCTGGGGGAAAGCCAGGAGCCAAGCAGGGTGCACAGAAACTGCCCGGGCTGCAAAGGGGTCCCTGCGCTCCCCAGATGTGTGGGACATGCAGGGTGGGTCACCACAACTCTCAGCCACCCTGGTGCAGGGCAGGGAGCTCGGGCCCCCCAGGGACACCTTGCCTGGAGGATAAGGGCTAGCTTGTCCCTGTGGTGCTGGTTCTTCAGCGCCGCAATGCTGGCAGCCTCGGCACAGCTCTGCCCTTGCCTTGGCTGCTGGGCTGTAGCCTGTCAGCACCGCCTGCCTGGGAAACGCCAGGCGCATGGCTGGGCTTGGCGGCAGCAGCTGACCCCATGGCATCTATGGCTGCGCCATTTCCCAGCCCTAGTGGCTGTGTCCCTGCCAGGGCAGGCCCCTCCCAGCCATGTGCTCCTCTGCCAGGTCTGGGGGATGGCCTGATGGCAGGGCTTAGTACAACGGACTGGTGGGACACTCTGCTAGGGTCAAGGGCACCTGTGCACCAGCTAGGGAGCTGGTAGGGAGCCCTGATAAGTGCGACAGGGTCTAAACCTGAAACAGCCACAGCCATCAAGACCCCAGACCCCGGTCTCCAGTCAGGTTTGGGTCTCTGGGAAACGTCAGCGTCATTCCTCCCCGGGCCAGGGCTCCTCCTGATGCTTTGCAACAGGATTCTGTCCAGACTGGTGATTTTTAACCATAAAACTGTAAAAATGAGGGGGGAAATAGCACATAAACAGAAATATGAACAGCTCTGCGAGGTAAGTGCTCTGCTCGTTCCATCTTTTGCTTCACCATGCCTTTGGCACAATGGTACAGCAGGAGATCCCAGGGGCACCAGGATCAGCCCTGGGTGCTGGGGTCTGCTGGGTGATTCAGCTCAGACTGGCTGGGGAAGTTCCCCAAGACCTTCTCTGTCTCATTCCCCATGAGGGACATTAGCCAGGACCCGGCAGGGCTGTGTGTGAACCACCTTGCTCAGTCAGGAGCTGTGTGTGATGCCCTTCAAGACCTGTGTCCCAGCCACTGGACCCAGGAGAGCAGAGCAGACCCCAGCTGGAGCTGACACACTGGCCAGTTCAGCTGAGCACCCCTTGCTTCTGATCCCCAGGACTCTTACCCTCTGCTCCCATGGGGTGAGGGAGCACCCGATGGCGGGGCGAGTGGAGGGCGGGGAGGCAGGTTCCCGCACTGGGGTTTGGGAGCAGCGGGGCAGAGGGGCCGACCCCGCGGGCTCACCATTGCAAGTCAAGGTGAGGACGGGCTGGGAGCAGATGGGACCTGCTCTGCCCGTGAAAGAGCGTTTCTGCTATTTATGCTAAGCGGTGGGAATGCTTCTCAAGCATTTCGGATGGCTCTGTAATGAGGCCGGCCTAAATATGCCAGCATTGTTTGTGCGGGACAATTAAAAACTCCCCCTTGCCACATTAACGGTGTCTCTGGTGGTGGAAGGGCCCGGGAAGGCGCGGGCGAGGGCAGCCCACAAAGCCCGCCTTTTGTTTCATGCTCCTTTGAACCCTCTCAAAGCCCCCGTTTCAAGGGGTGGCTTTTGTTTTCTTTTCAGCGGGCCTGAACTCAGAGCCGCCTGTTGTTTAGCAACACAGAAATGTGACCTTAATTGACTCTGCTCTCGGGTGCACTGTGTAAATCACTTCTGGCACCCAGGGGGAATGCGTGACGTGTCCCCCCAGCCCCGTACACCGGGGAGCATCCTCCCTCTGCTGCTCCCAGTCCCCGAGGAGGGGGACCCTGGATCCTGAGGGCTGCCAGGGGAGCGGGATGGGAAGTGGGGCTGGGAATACTCCTGCTCCCGTGTCAGGAGGTTTTCCGTTTCCACGGGGGAGCAAGGAAAACTGTTTCCCTCTGCTCTTCAAACCTCTCCTGCAGCTGGTGCCTCCTGCTCGTGTTTAGAGTCCAGCTGGGCTGGTGAGCCTCTTTACCTGCCTTCCCCGGGACTCACTGGGTTAAGGTTTATGGTGAGATAAATTAAATGATGATGATGAAAATGATTAAGTGATGAAAAGGTAACAACTCCTGCGAACGTCTGACATGCACTTAGCCAGACGACTTATTTGTAGGATACCAGGGGGCTGATACATTAACAGATATAATTTGTGGTCTCCTGAGGAGAGGTTAAGGGCTGGGAGCACGGCTCCCCGGGAGCTGCCCCGTCTCTCCACCTCGCCTGCCCTGGCCTTAATCAAGCGATCATCTCAGCCCGCGCCTCGCCGGCCCCCTCACTCCTTTCAATGGGGGAAAATTTGCAGACAAATTCCTGCCAGCGGGACGTTGGAGCTCTCCTGTGTGGCAGGATAAAGATACCTGTCACCTCCGCGCGGCCCCGCCGCCGGCTCACACTGTGATGGTGGTTGGAGGAGCCCCATGCTGATACCCTTATTTGATTATGCCTCTTCATGCCTTGCTCTGTGCAGGAAGGGCCATTCAGCCGCGGCTCCACGGCGCTCCCAGCACGGGCTGGGCCTGCTGCTGGCCTTTTGTTAGCCCTGCTGACGGCACGCCGGGCGTCAGGGCTGCGCGGGGACCCTGGGCCACCTCCCCGGGCCAGGGCTTCTCCTGATGCTTTGCAACAGGACCCTGTCCAGGCTGGTGATGTTTAACCATAAAACTGTAAAAATGAGGGGGGAAATAGCACATAAACAGAAATATGAACAGCTCTGCGAGGTAAGTGCTCTGCTCGTTCCATCTTTTGCTTCACCATGCCTTTGGCACAATGATACCTGTTAGCTATGTCCAGCAGGAGATCCCCAGGGCACCAGGATCAGCCCCGGGTGCTGGGGTCTGCTGGGTGATTCAGGTTGGGTTTGTGAGCTTGTGCAGAGGGGATCAATTCTCCCTCTGCTCACAAGCTCGAACCTCAGCAGCTAAAGATCTCTCTGGCACAAAGAGCTTTTGGCTACAATCTCAACATAAATGTCATTTTTTCAGATTCCCTGGCCAGAGCCACCCACTCCATGCCACACTACCTACTGCTCCCGAACAATGCCACCTGCACCCTGCCTTGTACCCTCCCAAGGACTAGCCACGGCAACCTTGTCTTCTGAGAAGAGATGTGTTTTCTGCAGACGAACTGTTTGACAGGTCATTCCATGCTGCAGCCCCACGGCCCTTCTGCCATCTCCAAAAGTTTCTCGTACCTTATGTTAAGGCAAAATACACTGCTCCAGGTGATGCTGGGGTGGGAGCCCCCAGCCAGGCCTGCAGCAGTCCAGGGAAGGCAGTTCCTGCCTCTCCTCCTGGAGTTAATCACCAGACTGCTAGAAATGTGGAGCAATTGGCCCTTGTTTTGCTTTTCCCTGCTGGATTAAAGAGCTCTTAAGTACCTGGCTTGTTATTTCTGCCAAGGTACTTACGCACCAAGGTCCTTGTGACTGTAATCAAGCTGCCTCTTGATCTTCTTCCTGATAAACTAAGTAGGCTGAGTGTCCTGTCTGCCTCCATCGGAAACGTCCTCAGCCCTTGTCGAGCTCTCCCAGGGTTTCTCTTCAGGCTCTCCAGCTTGGGGCACAGCTTTGACGAGGGGCACAGCCTCAAGCATGCCAGGATTTGACCTGCTGATGTGAAATCAGTCCCCTGCGCCAGGTCCTTCAAAACAGCCTTGCAAGGCCAGTGGTGGAAGGGATGAGGTGGCTGCATAAACCTCCAGGCTCTCCCTGCCTGCACAACTGCAAATCCCCCTGCGAAGGCCGTGGGCACCTGCCCTTTCCCCCCTTCCCCACACCAAAGTTTGCTCTGAGCATCAACCACACCCAAATCTCCCTCCAGTGAGTTCTGCTCTGCCAGGCAGGAGCAAGGCTCTGAGGAGCTGTGCAGCAATGAGCTTGGCTGCAGCAGAGCAACTCTGGAAGAGAGGGGACTTTCCAAGGGAGGAACTAGTGAAAACCAGCCCTTACCTGGGTGTCATGTCCATCTTCTGATCCCCAAGCCCAGCTCCAGGCTCTCAGAGATCCCCCCATGGGCTCCGGAGCCAGTTGCTGCCATCTTCTCCACCCTAGCAGCTGATGACCTACACAGGGCTGGCTGGAGAGTGGTGATCTGGGTGGCCACAGAGCAGCAAAGAAGACATCTGAGTCTTTGGAGGCAAGGTGTCACCTGAAGGAGCCCAGTCCCTTGAGTCAGAGCCATGATGCAAGTAGCGCCTGTGGTCCCTTGCTGGCTCCAAAGTCGCTGTGCAGAGACCAGTGCCAGGTGGGACAAATCACCACCGGGTTTGTAAATACAAAACGACACTCCAGTACTTCATTAAAGTAATCATTGATACCTTACTTTTGACCAAAATGCCCCCGCATTGCAGGTGTTTCAGGGGCTAGCTCTTGTTAACAAGTGCTTCCCACCCTGCAGGGAGCATCCCCCAGTTCCCAGAGCCCAGCTGGCTCTGCCGCCCCGTGCACGCTCACCGCCCGGGCCGAAAAATGGCATTTGCTGGACTCAGGTCACTGCCCCCCAGCAAAGGGGCTCTCGGCTGAGCCCCAGCAGCGTGTCCTGCCACCGGCACCTCCTAAAAGGGACCTTCCGCCGCAGCCCCGGCCCATTGTCCGGGGGGATAATTGGAGGGAGAAGTGAAACGGGGCTATAATGAATTCTGCTGCTATTCAGCAGGGCCAGGAGGCAGAAAGCTCGCTGCTCCTGCCAAAGTGCTGAGGCTGCTACTTCCATTCTGCGGCCGGAGGGGAGGTCTCTGGAGGGCAACTTGCTATTGAGGAGGCTCCGGGGTTGAAACAACACCCGGCGTCTGAAGTTTTACTCTTTCTGTGTGAATGTGCTCTGATGTGGCTGTGCACAAGGCCCTTCCCTGCGGGCTTGGCAGAGCTGTGGCCGAGCTGCTGCTGCTCCCGGGCTTGCACAGCACAAGGCTGCGGCTGCACAACACGTCGGTGCGTCCCCTGTGCTGACGCCAACCTCAGATCTGCTGCCCTTCTCCTTAGGCTGCCCTCGGGGACTCTGCCTGGCCAAATCCTCATTTCTTCCTCCCCCAGGTCCTGTGCAAAGCTCCCTTGGCCATAGTGACCCCTCTCATTCCCCAAACCAACGCCCAGCACCCAGAAGCACAAGCACAGTTCCCCCAGACCCCTACTGGGGACTGCATTGTCCCTCTCCTCCATGTTTTTGGGGGTGATGAAGTAGCCCCAGGGGGGGAACCCAGCATGGGGGCAGATGGAAAATCCATGCTGCTCTTTGCAGGGCCAGGCGGTGAAGCGCCTGTGTGGTCCCACCCGCGCACAGGCAGAGCCGTGGCGGGCAGCGCCTCTCCCACACGCTCCCGCCAGTAGCTGGCTGTCTCCAGACATCCTACATCGCTCTGTGCAGCCTGGCTGCAGCTGCTGCCAGCTCCTGCTGCCAGCTCCTGCTGGGGTCTTGCACTCGGGGTGGGGTTCCCCCCTCTTAAAAGCCTGCGGACCCTCCCAGCAGCATCCAGCTGGAGGCAGTGACCCTGCCAGGAGCAGTCCTGTGGGATGCTGGGCTGGCTCGGGCACACATAGCGTGGGTCTGTGGTGCTTCTGCCCCCGGAGAAAGCTTTCTGCCAACTTGTCAGAGCTGCAGAGGGACTGGTGCCAGAGGAAGAGCCGGCAGCCTGCGTGGGGATCGGCCTCCCACACACAAAGTCCAGAGAGGGTGCAGGGGTGCCTGGCTGCCTCCCCAGTGCAGGGAGGCACTCAGGGGCAGCAAGCTGGTGTTACAGGACAGTCAGCAGGGATGCTGGTGCTGCTCCTGCCCTGAGGTGCACTCATTTTACATCCAGACACTCTCTAAGCAAATACTTAAGTAAATCCCTTCCCCCTCTAGCCCATTGGGATGACACGGTTTTAAACCTTTGAAGGGAATTTAGGGCTTTTGTCTCTGGCCCCACAAACCATGTAGGTGTGTGATCAGCAAACCCCTGGCAGTGACAGCCACCGCATCAGTGCCAGAAACAGGTGGGCAGGGCAGCCCAGAGCACAGCACCCTGAAGGGTGAGGGAAGGCAAACAGGACTTTGGCCCAAGGTTTAGAGCAGGCTGCAGACATCCCCAGGGCTAAATGCTGTTCTTCCCAGCACATGGTGCTCTCGTAACACCTTGGCTCAGTGGAGCTTAGCAGGCTGTCACAAGCCCCAAGGAGAGCCCTCCTGACCTCCCTGGGAGGCAGTAAACTGGCTCCTGTTTGCTTTGGGAGGGGGGGATCCTCAGTGGGCTTTAATGCAGGAGGGACAACACTGAGCTGTGAAAAATGGCTGACACCAGAGCCATTGCTGGAGCAGCCCGCAGCCACCAGCAAGTACATGGGGCCAGCTGGGATCTGAACCTCCCCCATTAAGGATGGGGGGGCCACAGACAGCCTGTCCCGTCACACCTTTTCCTGTCCCATTTCCCAGGGGTGATAGTTAACCAGCTTCGTCTGCAGCATGCTCCTCCAGACAGGCAAACACCAGGTGATAAGGGATCCCTCACCCTGTGCAAGGTCTGCTGCAGGAGTGAGGGTGGAAGGGGGGAGCAGTGGCTCTGCCGTGGGCTGCCCTGGCACAGGAGGAGCTCCCTGGAGGTACCTTGTGATCCTTGTGCTTGCCATGGTGCTGGCTGAGCAAACACAATGCAGCTCATGGTTGTGCCCCTCTCTGCCCCCATCTCGCTGACCTCGTCTGTTCGTACAACAGTGACTGGCTGTGGTGGTTCCAGCTCCTCATCACTTTGGGGAGATGTGACCCTGCTCACCCAGTACCCAACACCAGACCTGTTCTCAAAGCTCCGGGGAGAGCTGACCCGAACAGGCGGCACCACAGGCAGAGGGCTGCCCACAGTCCCTGCCTGCAGCCTGCCTGCATGCAGCTGAGCCCAGCAGGGAAGGCAGCGAGCGCCAGCACCGTCTGCAAGCACAAACAGCTGCTTGGAGCCCGCTCAGAAACACCAGCCCAGGCTGTCCAGCTGCCAGCCCCTCTGTTTCAGAGCACAATGAAAACTGAAGCATGGCTGGAAGCAAGTTGCCCTGTGGGAAGGGAAGTGCGGATCTCTGTGCTGCAGGATAAGCCAGCACTGCCCCCTTGGTGAGGAGCCAGGTTTGGTTGCAGGGAGAAAGGAAGCATCCATCAGGCCTATCAGGGTCCTTGCCATGAGACCCTCATGTAGCTGCTGACCAGCCGCAGCCCTCCCAGATGTAGATGTGGGGATGAGGGCTCAAATTTACCTGCCCACTCTTTATACATGGGTCCGGTTCAGTTGGGAACAGTACCTAGTGGAAGTTTGCCCCAATGCATCACCAAGCCAAAGCTTCCTTATTCCTTTCCAGGCTCATTGTCTCCTCCAGGACCCACTGCAATGCAGCCCTGAAGGATGTCCTGGTCTCTCTTCTGCAGCTGGGAAGGACTCCGGTGTTGCTCTGCATTTACAGGTTGCAGTCAAACTCCTGAGTGCAACAAGCCATTTGCTCTCCCCCATCATAAACCGGATTTGTTTCACTGCTGGGACAAATGCAGTTTGTTTTCCAGGTCTGGAGCTGAGCCCGTTGCTGATGGAGGCAGGGATGGGGCTCATCCTGGTGCTGGAGCTACAAACAAAGCCAAGTGTTTCCCGCGCCCAGCAAGATCAGCCCATGCTGGTCCTGCTTTATATGAGTTGTTAGTCCCGGTGAGGATGTTGTTGAGCTGTGGTGGGCTCAGTCTCAGAATTGTCTCCCCTGTTTGTGTCGGTACTGCCAAAAGAGATGGGGGTTTATCTGTGCCTGGGCTGCAGCAGGGCTGTGGGAGCCAGAGCCAGGCAAGATACGTAACCGCGAGGTTCGGCATGTGTCTCTACATCCTGCTGCCTCTCTTGGTACAAACACTGTCCAGATTTCCAATGTCAGGGGAAGAGACACCAGCCAGATTGTTTTACGGCTTCAAGAAATAATGTTTTCCAGAGAACAGAGCTGCAGCCCATCTTCTGCTGCAGGAAGAGTCATGGCAGCCTCCAGTCACTGCCGACAGCCCTCTGACCTCCCAGGCAGCCAAAACAAACTGACAAAACACAGGGCACCCCAGTGTGCCCAGATCCAGAGCGGTGTGTGCCATCCCAGTCCCTGAGGACCCACAGCTGAGTGCAGCATCCTCCCGGTGCTGCCACAGTAGGCAAGTCCCTTGCAGTCCTCTGGTGGTCCTGGTGTGGCTGGGCGGTGCAGTGGGAGCTGACAGCCTGGGGATGCCGTGGGACGATGCTTGGGGGGAAGGACCCAGCGGAGGCCCCGCTTTGGGAGCAATTTTAGGCATGACTTTTGACAAGGTGCTAAGCAGCAACAGGGTGGATGGGAGACAGGCCGTGTCTCCTTGGGGAGCTGAGAGGATACAAATGGAGATAAGGCTTTGTTGGGAGTCACAGGGTGATCCAGCCCTGGCTTCCAGCCCCTGGTCCCCAGCATATTCCAGTCCCATGGTGAGGCTGAGTCCCAGCCTCCGCTCTAGCAGAGCTGCCCAAGCCACGCTGGTGTGCTGGCAGGCTCGTTACAGCAGGTCTGCTTCTAATTAAGCGAGATGCTGCTTTTGTACAGTTGAACCCCTCAGGAATTCGGGTACGGAGCATTCGCCCCCGCGGCCGGGCTCCCGCTGCTCCCTCCTGTGCGGCCGGCAGCAAGCGAAGCTGGGCCGGGGCCAGAGGCTTTGGGAGCACATGTTGGGGGTGGGGTGGGGTGGTGCATCCCACCTGCACAGGACCCCGGCTGTGTCCCCAGCGCGACAGGGCAGGGTGCAGGCTAGGCTAGGCTGGGCTGGGCTGGGCTTGTTCTCCTCGGGCTCGGAGGCAAAGCGCAGGGCTCTTATCGTGCACGCCGGGCAGATAAGTGCTAATGCCCCAGCAGTTATGCTGAGTTGGCTTTATTGGCAATAAAGCCCAGCTGCAAACAGCTTCCTAAT
Organism: Brachypteracias leptosomus; assembly: GCA_013401335.1. Taxonomy (NCBI): domain Eukaryota; kingdom Metazoa; phylum Chordata; class Aves; order Coraciiformes; family Brachypteraciidae; genus Brachypteracias; species Brachypteracias leptosomus. Next base: position 163,987 of record VYZX01011222.1, on the reverse strand, counting down.
CATTACAGATTGCAAGTAGCCCTACCTCCATGGCTGTCGTTCAGCAACGGCACCTCTGTCCTGCTGCCCCCACACCTCCCTCAGCAAATACCCCGGAGGCAGCTCCCCTCTAGCCCCGCACCCCTCCAGTGCCACACAGCGTCGGTGCCACCCTCGCCGCAGTGCTGGCACGAAGGACTCATGTCCCTAGCCTGCTCCCAGTGCTCGCCATGGAAGTCAGCCCAGGGCTGAGCCATGGCTGTGCAGGAGAAGAGCGGATCGGAGCCTGCGTGGGTCAAATCGCTGTCCTTGGACATTTCCAAGGCACCGCACTGGGGAGCTGATACCCCAGGGGGCACAGCTGTGCCGGGGCAGGAGACCTAGAAAATCGCTCCTGAGGCTGGGAAGGGGAGAAGTTTGTCCGAGCTCGGCAGGGAATGCCGTCCCCAGCGCCAGCTGATGGCGTGGCCGGGAATGTTTAATGAACGGGAGCGGAGTCATTTGTCTGGGCTGACCCCCCCAGGAAGTCTGCGCCGCGCAAAACAAACCGTGCTTTTGTTTGACTTGTTTTAAGTAAAACACATGTCACCCCCGTATATCACGGGTCCCCTGCCCTGCCCTGCCCCAGGGGCAGCAGCAGAGAGAAGGCAGGCGATGGCCTCGGGGCGCTGGGCAGCCCGGGACTGGGCAGGATCGGGCCCCACCGCCGGGAGCCGTGGGCATGGTGGAAAAGCAGCTGGGCTGGGATGCGGGGGGGGCGAGGCAGGCGAGCTGGGGGTGCCAGGGCGAGAGACCCCCGGGAGCACACTTGCGAACCTCCCCGGGGCCGCACTCCGCAGCCGTGCGAGCAGGTCGGGCATGGCTGCTTGCCGCGGCGACCGGGATGCTCCAGCCCCACGGCTCCGGGCCAGGGANCCCCACGCCGCTGGCAGCCCGCCACCGCGCCGGGGGTTCGCTCCTTTCTCACGACCTCTCAGGTTCCTGAGCTCATCTGGGAGCTATTCATTTCCTGCCAGAAAACAGCCTTGCCTGCTAAAAAAACCACCTTGGCCGCAGCGCGGCCCAGGGCTTGGTACGAGGGCTCTCCC